>JAHWFP010249066.1:0-30212 GCA_023313725.1 Lithobius niger
AAACATATATCTATAATCTTGCACATGGTGTGCACCTGCAGGGTGCGTGAACAACTTGGCAAATTTTTTGTTGTCAAAGCTTTTGTTATCGATCACAAAGTTTCAATATGCTTGCATGTGTCAACTTGGAAGTGTCAGATTCTGCTTCTGTTGGCAAAGCGTACTGTTCATTTAATATCAATTAGCTCTCATCCACAAAGAAGTTTCTGCCCAAAGAAGTATATGCCCACAGAAGTTTCTGCCCAAAGAAGTTTCTGCCCACAAAGAAGTATCCCACCCACTAAATAGAAGTTTCTGCTATTTCGCTTGCTGATACCGTATTCGTTTCGCCTTTGTCAAAGCGTACTGTTGGCAAAAGCATACTGAAACTTTGTGATCTGTAATTAGAACCAAGTAAAATGAGCCTATCAGAAAGAGTGTAAAATAATTAAAGCTTTGATTGTTGGCCAACACAACTCTCATTATTTTGCCTCACTCCTGAGCTGTGTCTTCAGGAGATTTAAAATGTGATGGTAAATGGGTGACAAGTGAGGATGAGTCATCCTGTATTTTAATACCCAGAAGCGTGCACTTTTAATACCCCAAGTGGGCAGGAGCAACTTTTAGTAAAAGGGCACAGTAAGTTTTTAGTGGACACATCCGAGAACCTTTTTTTTTGTTCTCCCTTTTTCCGTTTGTTTTTTTTGTAGCCTTTTTGCCCTTTTAGGCATTGTAGGCCATTCCTCAGGCATCGCTGCCCCAGCAAATGTCTGCACTAAAACATCATTTCTTACTATCTGCAAAATACTTACCTTCAGTACTCACGCTAAATTCGCTTAATTTGGCTTTTCCCATGCTCAAACAAATAATTTTCTTAATTTTTTGAATTTTCCGCCTGTTGCCCGTTTTAGGTCGAGCGTGTGGTTATTCCCATTCAAACATGGCGGAAAACGATCAATTTGTGATAGAAACAGGCAACGAAGAGGTGGATAATGTTAATGAACTTCTGAAGAACGGAGTTTTCCCATCATGTACTTGCCAGAAGACACCGAAGGATCTACACCCACTTTGCAGGAGGTGCCGCGGGTGCAACTTCGTGGACAATCTGTGTGATATTTGTGAACTTCACAAGGAGGCGACCGTCAAAAAGATTTTGTATACCTGGCGCCACTCGGACCAGAAAAAGGCGCAAAACAAAAGGAAGGTGGAAAAAGAGGCAGCCATACGGAAATCGAGCCTAGACGATCGGTTAGCAGGCATGAGCAAAGACCCAGAGGCGCCCATTTTTATGAAAGAACTAGCCAGTGTCGGATCGGAATCGACGGCCGATTTTGACGGTTTTGATGATAACGAGCAGTCAGTTTACCCGGAGGGTTCGTTAGGATCGATGTTGACGGCAGCCAGGGAGACGGCCCTGTCCGTAGTCGAGTCTAGGTCGGCTAAGCTGGAAAATAACGTCACAAGCAACGTGAGCGCTAAAGTGATCGGACACGTGGATGCAAAGTTAGGTGAGATGAAAAACGAGATTCAGGGCCAAATTACAGGATTAATCGCAAGTGTTCAGGCGTTGATTGCGGGAAATGCGGTGCGGCAATCAACGGGAGCGTCATCGAAACCCGGACCGTTAGTGCAGCTCAAAAATGATCTATCGGTGCATGGGGAATCGGACGTAACAAAGAGTTCGCCGAGAGCCACAACAAAGAGTTCGCCGGCGATCCTGGAAAAGGCGGCAAAAGAGAAAAAGGAGGAAGGTAAACAGAAAGCGTCTCGCAGTTCACACAAAGAAAGAAGCAGCGAGAATAACGGCAAACTTACTGGGAAAGAAGAGGTAAGCAAGGTGGAGATTTCTAAGAAAGGAAAAGGTGCGGGGAAGCACTCAAAGCAATTGCGATCCCCGTCCGCTCCCGAGAAAGGGGCAGGCGGACGGGAAAAAGAGTCGCACAGTGGCAAGGTCGCCCTGCCCGCACCCGAGAAAAGGGTTAGCGGGAGGGCAGAAGGCCTGTCCGCTACGCAGAGAAGCGGCGATCAAGGGCCGCGTTCTCTCGCTCAATCCATAGCGGACGTTCGGACGGCCAGTTCGCCACAGTTCGCAAGAGGCGGACGGATCGCCAGCGGTGCGCAGTGCGCCGGCGGTGCGCCACAGTTCTCAAGGGGTTGGAGGTTCGCCGGTGGTACACGGTTCGCAGCGTCGCTGCACATCGCCGCTTCGGGGGTCGCAGCGAATTTTCGGCATGCAAACATCGCCAATGAGGGTAGTTGCTCCTTTTCAGGGTGTTTCTGTGGAGTCTGGTGAACGTGACCATTCAGAGGCCTATGACGGCTACAGTGGCGATCGGCGTGACGGTGATGATGTCGGCTCGCAGGACGAGGAGTCGTATGACGAACAGTACGAAGACCATTGTGATGATTATACACAAAACAGAGGAGGAAAAAGGAACCGGGTTCATTTCCCTCAGGATCCACCTATTAAATACAGGAAGGCGCAGTATAACGAGGAGGATATTTTTAGAGAAAGCAAGACCTTCGGAGAAGAACAGTTCAGACAAGAACAACGATGGAACGAGGAAGTGTCGCGGTACACAAGTCATCCCGAATCGACGGATCACGATGACCCTTTCGAAGAAGGTCCGGGCTTGATTAATTGGAAGAGCTTCGCAGGGTTCACCTTCAAGTACCTGAAAGTCACCTTTCTGCAAGCAAGCCACACCGAAAGAAGTAAACCCGGAGGACCCGCCGATGGAGACCCTGGCAAACGTGGGGAGTGCGAGGGCAGAACCAGTACACCTGCCTCAGTCGGCGGTAGCTTTCAGACAGCTCCTAAATAACGAATCCTCAACGAGGAAAGATGGACAGCCGATCTCGATCTCGAAGCCACTCCCCCCCCCACGACCCCAAGTTCGCAAAGATGTTCTTCACGGCCGCGGGGAGGGGGGCGCCCCCCAAAAAGAGGTACAAGACTTTTCCTGAGGCAGAGTACTTCACGGAGCGCATGGATCTGGAACTGGATTCCACACTCAAGACCCCAGCATTCATCCGGACGCCAATTCAACATCACGATAACGACGAGGCGCTCTGAGGTGCAGCATACGGGCAAATTCACACGCGGAACTCGCGTATTCAGCTTCAGTGGCGGCGATTAAATCTTTAGTAGAAGAGAAACCTGAACTCAAGGAAAACCAGACAATTCGTGAATGCCTTCACATCATGAAAAGGGCGTCTTCCTTCCAGCAACACAGCCTTAATTGGTCTTCACGGTTGCTACTAAACACGGTTTTCCGGAAGAGGGATGCGCTCCTGGAATCAGCCCCCTCCATTCCGACTGACATAGCAGGACAGCTGCGGTTACTGCCAATCCACGGAGCGACTGAAGTGTTTGATGGCAAGCTTCTTCTCCTGGCACCAGAGTTAAAGGAGAAAACCAAGCCGGCATCTTCATTTAACCTACCATCGAGGGGTCTACGAGGGAGAGCGAGACCCATGATGCGAGGGTACCCACCATTCCCTTTCCTAGGATCAAGTGGAGGACCACAGGAAGGACGAGGCCGAGGCGGCAGAGGTGAAAAGAAGATAGAATCACAGCCCTTTCGTGAAACAGCCCCGGCCCAGCCCAGGGGAAGGGGTGGAGTCCAACAGCGGGGAAGGAGTCAAAGTCGAGGAAGAGGGCGTAGACCAGGCAATAGGTACTGACGCGAAGGGGAAGTTTTCCCCCATTCACCGACAGGTGGGGGGAAGACTCTCGAAACACCTAGTAGAGTGGAGGAAGGTGACCTCGGATCCCTTCATACTGAATACACTGGAAAATGGATACTACCCCCCTTTTCTTCAATGCCAGCACTGTCAACAGTTCCCCCCGAATGGACGGAACAAGACAAACAAGCACCGGGATTGCAAGAAGAAATAGAGAAACTTTTAAAGAAAGGAGTGTTGGAGTTGGCCCCATTAAACACGAAAGGTTTCTGGAGCCCAGCAAGAGTGATTCCGAAGAAAGGGGGGGGCACTCGCCTAATTTTCAACTTGAGAAGGCTAAACGGTCACATCCGCAAGGAACGTTTCAAAATGGAGTCGATCGGGAAGATCAGGGATGCTCTACAGGAAGGAGAATACACGGTTGCGGTGGATCTCGAGGACGCCTACCTCCACGTCCCTCTAAACAAAGAAGTGAGGCACCTGTTCAGGTTACAGCACGAAGGGGTGTCTTATCAGTTTACGACACTACCCTTCGGCCTGTCAACGGCCCCACAGGTGTTTACCAGAATTATGAAACCGGTACTGGCAGTCCTCCACCAAGAAGACATAAAGACACATGCCTACCTTGACGACTGGCTAATAAGGAATTTGTCGGCGGTAGTCCTACGGTATCAGCTGGACAGATGCACAAGACTTTTCGAAAGGTTGGGCCTGGGAATCAACGTCAAAAAATCCAGGTTTACCCCCCTTCAAGTCTTCACCTTTTTGGGCGTAGAGTTCGACCTTTCGGAATGCAAAGTAAGGCCGTCCACAGAAAGAGTAGAAAAGACAGTCAAGTCGGTGACACAACTGCAACAAATGGCGCAGATATCCGCGAGGGATTTGGCTTCAGTCATCGGTATCCTGGACTCAAACGCAGCGTTAGTCCCCCTGGGCCAGTGGAGAGTGAAACCTATCCACTGGTTCAGGAAAGACGAGTGGATCCCAAGGGTATCATGGTTGGATATCATACAGCTAAGAAACCTACCGGACATGGGATGGTGGACGAAGAAGGAAAACCTCCAGGCAGACGTGCACCTGAAGGAACAGGACGCGGACACGCTCCTTTTCACGGACGCTTCGTCGAGCGGTTGGGGAGCACACTTAGGAGATTCCAAGATCTCAGGGAAGTGGAGTTCAACAGAACAGGCCTTTCACATAAACATCCTAGAACTAAGAGCCGTGAGGTTGACGGTGAGTGCGTGGAGAGAGTCGCTGCAGGGAAGAAATGTGGCAGCTATGTCGGACAACACCACAACGGTGGCCTACATCAAGCACGGCGGAGGAACACACTCCAAGGACCTGATGGAGGAGACGTCCAGACTGATGGAAATCTGTGCCCAGGACTACATCAACCTGATCCCGAGACATATTCCGGGGCGGCAGAACGTCTGGGCGGACGAACTGTCAAGGGGGAACAAGATCCCGACGACAGAATGGCAACTGGATCCGTCCATCTGTGCTGCGCTTTTCGACAGGTGGGGGAAACCATGGGTGGACTTATTTGCAACAAAAGCCAACAAGCAACTACAGAACTACATTTCCCCTTATTCCTGGATCCGCAAGCCTGGGCGACGGATGCACTGGCCGTATCTTGGGAAGGAATGAGTGCATACGCCTTCCCCCCCTTCTGTCTGCTACAACAAGTAATGAACAAAATGAGGAAGGTTTCAGGGTCATTCATACTAGTAGCTCCATACTGGCCGGCAGCCACATGGTTTCCAGACCTGATGGAGCTGAAGAGAGACGGTCCAATTACTCTGCCGTTGACAGAAAAATTTCTTTCACAACACAGAGGAACGACACTCCACCCATCACCCGAAATTCTACATCTTCAAGGGTGGTTACTCTGAAGGAGAATCTGACGGCAGATGGTTTCACTAAGGAAGTGGCAGATAGGCTCCTTCAATCCGTACGAAAATCGACGTCGAATATGTACGAGGGCCAGTGGCGGAGATGGTTCGCCTGGGCAAAGGAACATGAATGTGACCCGTGCAACCCATCTGTTTTCAAAATCACACAATTCCTCGAAGACCTCTTCAAGAAGGGCCTATCCCCGACCTCGATCAAAGGGTACAGGTCGGCCATAAACTCAGTTCTCACTTGCCTGGGGAGGTCGGACGTGGTTTCTCATCCAATCCTGTCTAAAATGATTTCGGCCTTTGAAAATGCCCGACCAAGGACTAAGAGAAGATTTGCGAGCTGGAGCTTGCCACTGGTGCTTACAAGTTTGGCACAACCACCGTACGAACCTCTCGCGTCAGCATCACTAACGATTCTGACCCAAAAGACAGTTTTCCTCGTCGCTCTAGCATCGGCGGCGAGACAGAGCGAGGTGGCAACCTTTTCAAGGGAAGAAGGGAACATCACGTTTGCAAAGGACTGGTCCTCTGTTTCACTTTCTTTTACGGAGGAGTTCAGAGCAAAAAATCAGAGACCCGATAAAGCTCCAATACCGGTGGTGATTCACGCAATAGGACGCGGGAAACCAGGTCGGAGCGAGGAGAAGATGCAATGTCCAATCAGGGCGATAAAATATTACCTGGATAGGACAGACGCACTACTGCCACCTAGAACACAAAGAAAAGGCAAACAACCTCTCTTCCTAGACGTAGACAAAGGAACGGGTGAAATACTGGACAAGTCAGTCACACCTTTCAAACTAGGCGGCTGGATCTGCCAAGTCATAAAAAGAGCGTATGAATTAAGTCCAGAGCACGCAGATGTGCCAAAGGAGGTGAGGGCACACGAACTGAGAACGCTATCAGCCTCGTGGGCCTTCGGCAGAGGAACGCCATTAGATGAGGTGGTGGCAGCATGCCAATGAAAAAGCAAAAATACCTTCATCAGGCACTATCTTCGAGAAACAAGCGGAGAAAGTGACGCAGAAGTAGTAGCACAACACGTCGTCACTGGAGCTAAGAAGAGCCAGTAGGCGTTGAGAAGTGCACAGTGGAAACCAGGGAAGGAGCAGCTCCGGAGGCAAGACACCTCAGGAGACGGAAACGGTGGACTGGGTCTCAGAAGAACCAGGCGCCAGCAGGCAAGACAAGAGATGAGAGGAAAGAAAATCAACTCAACGTTAAGGTGAGTGTGGGCGTGTGGTGATTAGGTCGTATGGTAAGGTCTTTCTCTGTGTTTTCCCCACCTCCGGTACGACAAAGTCAGCGTGAGTACTGAAGGTAAGTATTTTGCAGATAGTAAGAAACAAGAATTTTAACCTGTTAAAATTGGTTTTTACTATCATAAAAATACTTACCTTCAGTACTACCCGCCCGCCTCCCCGCTGAAGAACGAGAAAGGTTCGAAAGCGAATGGGGTTTTCCCCACGGGAGGCAGGCAGCTGCAGCAGGTATACTGCGCAGCGCGCCTGGCGGGGAAAACGGGCAACAGGCGGAAAATTCAAAAATTTAAGAAAATTATTTGTTTGAGCATGGGAAAAGCCAAATTAAGCGAATTTAGCGTGAGTACTGAAGGTAAGTATTTTTATGATAGTAAAAACCAATTTTAACAGGTTAAAATTCTTGTTTTTTTTTTACAAAAAGGATAGGGTCAGTACACTTTCCGTGCACGTCACTGTTAATACCTCTATTTTAATACATGTATTTTTAATGAAAACAGTGTAGCATCCAAACTTCAATTAATGAGTGGTCTCTAATAAGTGGCCGAATTCAAAAGGTTTTGATCTTTTTTTCCTCGTCAGATGACTTTTATTAGACTGTTTATTTGGATGCTGGACTCGGCATCCACTTGGCGGGTACTGACCATTCTGACCACTGGGCTGTGTTCGCTCATTATTTTCAAGGACCCCTCACAATGTTCGTAGCACGCCTTCGAACTTTTTTTTTCAACCTCTTTTTGGTTGCATTGCTCAAAAGTTGTCTGTGAAGCCAAGAGAGATGCCTACTAAATTAATACCATGAGGGCTTGAGAACTACACTGCATGAACAGCAGCAATGCAACTTAAACGAAGCGAAAACAGGTACAACAATCGCTGTAAACTTGACTAAAGTTGCGATGCCTGACACTTATCATTGCTGCCTTGCAAACTGAGTCTGGTCGCGTGAAATGTGGCATTGTGGGCTGCTTGGACTTTTCGACTTTGATTTTTCAGCTAAAAGTAGACAACTTCAAACCAAACGACGATAGGTTGCCAGCCTGACGATGGAAAGGCGCATTTATTTCGTAGATGCTGACTTCCAGAGTGGAGTTTAATTGTTTTAAAGTGGGTGGTAACATCACTCATAGCGCTAGCCCTTGATACTTCGGTAACTTGCAATACATTTACGGTGCGTGGTACCAATGTGTTTAGTTTCAAAGTTGCTGGGAACAATCACTCTGATTAACCTAAAGTAATGATAGGATTTTTCAGCATGGAGTCAAACACAGCTATGCAAGGTCAAGGGGAGGGGGGAAGTCGCGTTAACACTTCCACCTTCCATCACACGAAATATTCATATGTGAGGGCACGAATATTGGTGCAGGGTCACATCAAGTTGCATTGTGGAAAAGTAAAATTAAAGAATTAGTCAAACAGTTTAATATTGTAAACGCGGTTTAGTTTACTAATGAGACCAAACACCAGGAAGGCTAAGACCGGGAAACTCAATCCACCTTGCATGTGCACGAGTTCAGCTAGTTTAAGTAAAAACTGGCTATTGATAAAGCATTTACGGTAAAGATGCAAACCTATTTTTGTTGCCCCTAGGTCGTAAATATCAGCTTTGCTTTAATCTCCATGTTAGAACTTAAATCTGACTAGCACTTCACAGATTGTCAATTTAATAACTGTTCAAGCATGCTGATATTTACAACTAAAGGTGCAGAAATAGTTTCGTTCGTATCGGATTGTGTCTTTAGGTTGAAATTGTAAATGGTTTTCATGTTTATAGGTATGTGGTTCATGCAAAAGTGGAAGAAGTCAGGATCTTTGTTGCAGCTAGCTATGAAAGATGCCACCAACATTCGGCAGACATTCCTGTACAAATTAAGCCAGAAATCAGGTTGGTTATGATGTTTTGTTTTTATGATAAAGAACACTAAAACAAATGTGTTGCGCTGTCAGGCTCTGGGATTTCTTTTGAGACTGTTTTATGTTTTGTTTTAACAACACACTCTTTTATTTTTCATTTTAGAGGATGAAGGTTAATTGGTTGCCACTTTGATTTTCAAAAATTGTCTCCAAAGTTCAAACAAGATCTACGTAATTGATTAACTACCTTCCTAGCTCAGAATTATCATTTGTATGTGAAGGGTTTTCAAGATTCAAGTGGTGTCCCCTCAGTCATTTTTTTTTTTTGCTTTTGTTTCTTCAACTCACTCGCGTTACACCGTAATCCAAAATTGGTTATCATGTAGGAACTCGGTCGGTTTCGATAACTAAGGTATTGTGGTTTAGGTTTTGATTCTAGCAATATGACCAATAACTTAGCAGTGCGCACACATTCTTTGTTGTCAAATTACTTGTCACTGGTTTATGATTTGAGCCAGTCGACTTAGTTTTCTGTATTTCAGTTTATCTAATCTCCAACAAATCAATAATATGTGCATCCCATTATATTGCAAAAGTGGTGTGATTGGGTTTTTTTGGGATGGGGGGAGGGAAGATAGTCGTAGTTGAGGAAGGGCCTCAGGAATCTAGCTAGGTCAGTGTAAAAACCCATACAAAATGAATGCAAGGTCTCATTATTGTGGCGAGTGAAACAGAATGAAGGTAATTTATTTGTTTTGGAGTGAACCACACCACTACTGTTGTACCTGGGCATCTTTACAATTTTTATAGCCGACGAAAATAAACATTACCTATTTTTCATTAGCAGTTTTCCCCCATTGGAGCTCTTATTCCCTAGCTTTAAAGTTGTCTACCGTGCCGGGCTCGTAACCACTGCCCATGTCCGGATCTGGGTCCACCTATATAAGTGAACGCAGTGGAACACAACCATCTTTCTTCCTAGGGCAGCCACAGTGGTGGTTGCTCCTGGAAGCTCTTCATTCTTCGTTCAGGACATAGCGTTCCGTCTCTGGTTCCAGTTCCTTCATGGTTTCACCGGTTCTTCTAGCTGTTGCCAGCGAATCTGACGTTTTCTCGGTTCCGGCCGTTCGTGCTGTTCCGTGCTGCGACACGACTTCGAGCCGTCTTCAGTGCTGATTCCATCTGTCACAGGCCGTTCCGGCTTGTCGTTTGCTTAGCCAACCTTTTCTAATCCGGACAGGGCTGTGGCGGTCAATCCTCCATACCCTCAGGACAGACCGCTTCGGGAGCATTCCTCTTCATAGGGATGACCACTCTTTGACCCTACTTGTCCTGTGCTGCCTAGAAGTCGGCACCAGGGCTCTGTATTCCGTCCGTTGCCTTTTATTAGGACCGTACCTACTATACACCTGCCCCCTGCAGGCGTTGTGTCTCTCATAATTGTAAGTAAGCCAGTGCGCGCATTCCACTTGGACCACTCTTTGCCCCTACTTGTCCTGTGCTGCCTAGAAGTCGGCACCAGGGCTCTGTGTTCCGTCCGTTGCCTTTTATTAGGACCGTACCTACTATCCACCTGCCCCCTGCAAGCGGTGTGTCTCTCATAATTGTAAGTAAGCCAGTGCGCGCATTCCACTTGGACTTGGCCCGGTTCCCCCCAAACTGGCCTGTCAATTCCGCCTCTACTTGGGGACCGATGGGCCTAGGCCTAGGACCTTTGGCGCACCACTATCGACTTTCCGCCTTGGTTCTTCACGTGTTGCCGTTCCATCTGCCAGTAGTACAGCGGATCCCCCACACAGGCCATCGCCTCGATTCTGCTTCCATTAGGATGTCAGTAGACCGGAACTGGGCCCCTGCGCCTGGCCCGGGCCTTTTGGGATCTACGATCCGCTGTCCTCCTGCCTTCTTGACAGTACGCCGGTTCCCTAGAGATCGTCATTGGCCATTGTACTGATTCCCTCTGGCCCGTACTTTCCTTGCTACGTTTACCCTTGGACAGTGGGCTCAGTTCAGGCCCCAACACTTGGCCTGGAGCTTTTGGCGGGCCGCGGCCTGCTATCCGCCTGTCGGAACTGCTACTCCTGGCGACACTAGTGTATTCTTTGGTCGACAGAACTTCGCCTTCCTCACCCAGTCGTCACGTCTGTCAACATTATTTTGGTTTCGTGTGCGCGTTCCTTGCCCGACATTTCTACCCTCTGCGCATTGGAACTGTGCGGCATCTCCGACCCAAATCGTCAGCCGTGGTTCGTCTTTACGAAGCGAAAAAGAAGCTCATTACGACTGAGCAGCCTCTTCCGGTTACGGGTTTCCAGTCCTTGTTCTCAGTTTGGCGTTACCACCTTCTGCGCATTAGGACTGCGCAGCCTCTTCTAATTCTCGGTTCCCTGTCCTTCTCATCTGTACAGCGTTACCGCCATCTTGCTCATGGGACTACGCAACCTCTTCCGATTCCAGTTTCCAGCCCGTGTCCTATGTCCGGCATTGCTGCTTGCTCGCTTTAGGATTGTTGCACAGCCCTCCCTTCTGCTTCCAGGTTCCTGCCCTTGGCCTCTGCCCGGTGTTTCCGCTGTCTGTGCGTTAGAAGGGCGCAGCCTTTCTTGGTTCTGGTTTCTGTCCTTTTCCTCTGTCCAACTTCGCTACCTTCTGCGCATTAGGACTATGCAGCTTCTTTGCTTTCGGACCGCTTCATCGACCATCTTTTCGCCTTTCAAGACCTTCACCACAACGGACGTACTGAATGCTGCTCCTGCAGTGTGCAGACACCCTTCCTTTCCCCGGAACCGACAATCCCTGTCTGTCTTCTCTTCAGCTTGTGTTTTCAGGTCAAGTCCCTCTCCGACATTCAAGGATTACGGCTACAACCAGCCAGTCGATTCCGTTTCAGAACAACGGAACCAGAGTACCGTTCTTTGGCTGCCGCTGCCTCACTGGACCATCTACTTGTCTGTCTACAAGCTTCCCATTTCCTGTCACTGTCTTTCCCAGTCATTCATTCGCATCGTGCTGACTGCTCTACTAGTCTCCTGCTTTTCAGTCATTATCAGACTGTTGTCTCTTATGTCCTTCCTTATGTCCTTATGTCCTTCCTTCCGCAGAACTAGCATTATTTGTTTCAAGCGCCAGTCCACCGTCTTTTTTACGACCAACCAGGACCCAAGGATCGGCTTCAGGCTCTGAGTTGAGCCTGGTACCCTTTTCTTCGTTCCGCTTCCAGTTTCTTGTCGTTCGGGTCAGGCTCTTCTCTGCCAATCAAGGATTACGACTGCGAGTGGCCAGCCAATTCCGTTTCAGGACGATTCCTCCATTCCACAGCATTGTGTGTTAACGCTTTTTTGTTTCGTCCATCTTCAGCTCCTTGTTCTCCCAGACTTTGGCCCTTGCTCCTATAGGCCTCTGGAGATGCTTCGAGCTTCTAGCTTCATCACCACGCTCATTGTCTCTGACTGGCCACTTTCCACCCGGTAACGCCTGGGCGGCCTAGCCATCTTTCAACCCTTGTGGGATTTATTCGTTCCTACCTTCCCTCCTGTTCTCGGTTTTTCCGCGGTCCGCTGTGTGCACACCTACCACGGCGGACCAGCATCCTTCCTAACACCACGTCCTTCGAGGGGAGGGGCAGTTATCACAGGGAAGGAGTCATTAGAGGATGCATCACTTGTTCCCATGTGAGCCCGGCCAATGCACCCTTTTCAGGCGGCCCTGTCGTCGGTTCATTCCGGCTCCTATCACCAGTGAACAACAACGCCAGGCATCTTTTCTGCGTCCGGTCCGGGGGAGGGCACAACATCGATCTACCACACATGCAGAAAAAATGTCAGTCCTGAATTTAACGCACAATTTCAGAATACAGGAATCTCACCAGATTCTTGCGAATTTTCAACAGACAGTATTCGTCCGTCTTCGTCAGGCACTAAGAGAATTTGTAGAGGTTGTAACTACATTGTTTTGGAGATTGTGATTCGAAACCAGCGCTCGGCGTGGCCCACTGCATGCGTCGGGCCTACTGGATGCTTATGGCTCACTGGATGCGATGGGCCTACTACATGCAGCAGGTCCTCTCTCCCATCAGCTTGAGAGTCTTGCTGAAAAATCTTTTCTTAGTAGAAAGCTGATTCCCGGATTAGAAGCACCCTGTGTATTCATTAGAGTAGCTCCATTTTTTACATGGTGCTGAATGGCCAGGGACTCTAGTCCTCTTAAATGACGATCATATGAGACGTTGAAGAAGAATCGCAAGAATCTGGTAAGATTTCTGTATTCTGAAATTGTGCGTTAAATTCAGGACTGACATTTTTTCGATATGAGCCTTCAGAGTAAAAACCGCTACCGTATTTTTAATGTCACACATGCAGACCGTACTCCGGCCTCTTATCCATTCCGAGGGCGTGCTACATCTTTGATTCCTCTTCTCGGCGGTTGCGTAAGTACGCCATCGATTCCGCCGGCGACACACAAACAGCCACAAACACTTCTGGTGTCTGCTTCTACGCATCGGTTCTTCTTCCTTCTCATCAACAGATCTTCTAAGCGTCAGATACACAAACACAGTGCCAGCACGCTGCTTTACTTACTACTACTCGAACTCTTGTGGCTCCTACCTGTGCTCCACCCTGGTCCGTTACTGGCTTTCTGTCTGTTCCAGGGAACACATCGTCAAGATCCAGGACCCCTATCTTTTCAGAGCCATTTCCAAGCCGTTACCTGTTCCTGTCCCTGTTCCCGGAGACCTCTGATTCTAACCCAACTTACCAATGGGTATCGCTTCCCGCACACGGTTCTCCCTTCCAGCCTGCTACAACTAATTATTTCAGTATGGCAAGACTCTACCAGCCGTTCCGGACACCTCCGCCGGTGTATCCTACCACCGTGTCTGTCGGGCAGTCCTTTTTCGTGGCTCGCTTGTCTTGGCCCGGGTTTCGGATCCTTGGCCACAGAGGTTCCTCATCTCTAGGCCCAGGGGGCAGCCGTCTTCAGCCCTTCCGGAATCCGCCGTTCTCTGTGGCCAATCATTTTGAAACTACTGATTACAGTCATTCACACCACAAGTGTCAGCAGCTTTCTTCCTTCTAAGATCCGCCCCAGTCTGCTGCTGCATTGGTCCGCGCGTTCCGCCGGATTCTGGGTCCGTTCCTGCTCGCTCCATTCCGCCCGATTCCGGGTCCATTCCTATTCAGCCCTCTTCGGCAGATACTTGCCCATTGCTTTCCATCTGGTCGCAAGCAGCAACCTCTTCGGACTATCGACAATTGTCTACATCCAACATTTGGCAGTTCGCCGATGCGTCGACCTTCATTCTGGTTTTCATGGGATTTCGCAGCACTGCAACGTCTCCACTTGGTATCTTCCCTGTTCCCCTTGCGGACTTCGGGCCTTCGGGACTTCGGGACTTCGGGCCTTTTCCTAGATGTTCACAGTCACGTCGTCCACCTGTTTCTTAGTTCCGTTCCAACGTGTTCATGACGTTTTGGCCACAAGGAGCCCTGCTTCAGTACTCCTCTGCATTGCCGCTGCTGTTCCGGCTACTGAACCGTGATTCCTCACAGGACGTTCTCATTCCTTTCAAGACTTCCTTCTTGTGTTCTCGCTCTTCTGTATTAAGTCCTCTCCTGCTTTACCGTTGCACCTATGCTGCTTCATGATGCAATTCCGCTCCGTGGTTCCAGTCTACTGCTCCGATTCCCGCAATAAGGCAGGAAAGTTTTCAATTATTAACTTCAATTAGCTCTCACCCACAAAGATCTCTAGACAGAATGTTTCGCCCTTGTTTGGGCTCGTCAGTAGAGAATACTTTGTGGATGAGAGCTAGGCTACGCTTGCTAGGGCAAATGACAATGGCGAAACGAATACGGTTTCAGCAAGCGAAATAGCAGAATCGTCTGCTTGTTTGGGGCTCCATTCTACTGAATGGCTGACACCCGGGCCTAGTACAATTTTTACCAGTTGATCATTTAATATCAATTAGCTCTCACCCACAAAGACAGACTGTTTCGCCCTTGTTTGGTCTGTCTAGAGATCTTTGTGGGTGAGAGCTAATTGATATTAAATGATCAATTGGTAAAAATTGTACTAGGCCTGGGTGTCAGCCATTCAGTAGAATGGAGCCCCAAACAAGCAGACGATTCTGCTATTTCGCTGCTGAAACCGCATTCGTTTCGCCATTGTCAATTATTAACTTGAATCTCTGCCTTGCCCTGTGGTGATCGACCGTTTAGTTGTGCCTTCACCCTTCACCAGGATTTTTCTCCTCGTGGGATTGTGGTTCCCGAGGATTGGAATTAGGCACTATAGGTTGTCTTCACCAGGATACGTTCCATGGGGAAACCGGCTCGTAACGCGGGTCTCCTGAACCTAGCCCACCTCCTAGGCGACGAAGTCTGCTAATGTAAAAAATAAGTGAAGTACATTTTCGTCGGCTATAAAAAGACTAAAATACCAGGGCCTGCACGTGGTTGATTTTAGTTTTTATTGCCTCTACGAAAATATACATTACCTTCACCCGCGCTGCCTCCCCTATGTCTGATGGACCTAGGTTCCAGGGGGTAGGAAAAAAGATGGTTGTGTTTCGCTGCGTTCCGCTTTTATAGGTGGACCAAGTTCCGGACATGTGCAGTGATTACGAGCCCGACAGGGAAGACAACTTCCAAGCTAGGGAATAAGAGCTCCAAGGGGGAGGGGGGGGGGGGGGGGTAAACTGCTAATGTAAATAATAGTTAATGTATATTTTCGTGTAGGCAATAAAAACTAAAATCAACCTGGTGCACGCCCTGGTATTTTAATCTGTTTGCCTACCTCTTTCCATTTTGTGAACCCAGAGTCCAGGAAATCACAAAAATTTAAAGCTTGCTACAGTTTAGCTTTTGTACAGTTTAAATTGTCTTTTTCAGGCCTGGAACATTTCAAAAATGTGCTCTTGTTTGGTTCATCACAAGATCGTTACGTGCCAATTCATTCAGCAAGAATAGAACTTTGCAAAGCAGCTTTAAAAGATGCATCGGTGCAAGGTGTGTTCACGTGGCGTGTGTGTGTGTTTCGTGATGCATTGTAATCTAAATGTATGTTGACGTGTTCGTTTTTAATTCGTAGGTGCTGCTTATCGAGAAATGGTACACAATTTACTCCAGCCAGCTCTGAACAAGTTGGACATCACGTTCATTCGTTACGACGTTCACCATGCTTTGCCTAACACTCCTAACTCCATCATTGGGCGTGCTGCACATATTGCTGTGCTAGATTCTGAACTATTCATAGAAAAGTTCCTTACCGTATGCGGACTAAAATATTTCAGATAGATCTCAATAAACTGTAGTTTTCCCCCCCCCCCCCCCCATACTTTTTTGTGGCGGACTGTAGTGCAGCTGTCTTTCTACACATTTTAAAAGTGAACTAAGAGTTACAGAAGATCAGGAAATTCAAGGTGATGCCGTGTAGATATAGTGAACTGTACGTTGTGCAATCTGCATTTTCTTGCAGCGTGAGATGTGGATGTGAACTACACCATGTAGTAGTTTAATGGTCGCTGCCTGTTTTTTATGAAATTAAAAGCAACATTTTACAGTGGGTGTTCGGCGTTTTAAATGCTTCCACCTGATTGTTTGCCATTGATTTTAAAATGAGCTGTCAGTATCGAAGTGAGGAGTTTTAACAATAATAGGAAGGATTGCTTTAGTTTCTGGTCTAAAGAGTTCAAAGTTACGGAAAGTTTCATGTAAGTTGTCAATGCTTTGTAGTAGAAATGCTTGTCCATATCTGCAGAAGTCAGAATGGTCTTACAGTTGTGCTGCAGAGAAATGGATGGTACATCTACTTGTTCAAACTGAAGGTTTTACAGTACCCAAATTACTGAGTGAGACTTGTAAAATACCAGTAGGGGAGGCCAGGGCTAGTTGGCAATGGGTTAAGTGGGCACATGTTAATAGATCTCACAACTGTCAACAGACGCTGCCAGTGGCCCAGTCAAGTGTAACTGTACGGCATGCTGGCGCCATCAAAGTTTCATCGCATTCCGATCAACAGGTGGTGAGAAGGAACGATTGTTGTATTTTGACGCCTGTTAGCAAACAAATTGTTACAAATAGTTACATTATGCAGTCAGTATTGACACGCTTCTTCACCGTTTGGACCCAACAAAGAGTACATTTGTGGCTGAAATGTTAGATAGTTTAAAGTTAGTTTGTTCTGGTATAGCGGGGCTTAGTTCTAAAGCAGAAAGTGGGGCTAGTTAGCACACCATTCACAGGATTGGTTACATACTTTTATATTGCTGTTGGGTAATCTGCCCCAACGACAACACAAACGTTGTTACATTTTATCCATTTGTAATATGTTTATTGTTATGAATTATGTAGAACAAAGATGAAAAATTACCAAAAAAAAAAAGGCAAACGGAGTAAAACTGCAGAAAGTGCATAGAATCTTAGTCCAACAGTCGAAGAGATTGGTAGCACATTCCTGTGCTATGCACATTTTTGCCATGAACGTAAATTTTAAAGCCTAGATTCACAGGGCCTAAAAGAAACCGCTCACTGGAAATTGTGCCAATTAGCCCCAGTCTCTCCAACCCTGAAATAGCAAAAGCACATTTGTTCTGGGATAATGTTGATAGATGCGATAAGTGTATTTCAAGTTTAAATCTTTACCTGGGTTTGTTGTTAGAGCAGAAAACCAAAACTGATTTCAAATGTTGATCAAGCTTTGAAGTTATTTGGTCTGCAGTGAAGTATTGTGTCGCACACTGATCTTCATTCTTTGCTAGTCTCTGGGTGCTACGACGGGTATTAGTTTATTTCAAACTTTCAAGTGTGTTATGTTTGTTTATACCATGACTGGTTGATCATTCGTATGACATTGGTTCTTTACTAGTTTCATCTTAACATCCGGCTTCTCCATTAAGACGAGTTGTTTATATTGTTTACTTAAGACAACAAAAGAATTTTCTTGTGGGTGGTTCCTAGCGGTGCAATGTCCATAAATAGACAAAGATCTAGCCAAGACTGTGTTAATGTTCACATGTAACATGGAAACCCTTCAGTCGTCATTGATGATAGATTAATAAGAAACTGGAAGCTTTTGGTACTGAGAGGCTGTTAAAACTTGCAACCGTTCCAAGATATTAGGAACTACTTGCATTCATTATAATTACTGTATGACTGCTGATTTTGGTTGCGTCATTTCTGCTGATTAAACGTATAGTTTCAAAAACTGATTCCTGATTTAGCAAACACTTCGGTTTATTAATCAGAGGATAATTCTTAAGACGCAGATTTTTATGACACAAAATTGGCAGAGATTCAAAATCTACTAAAATTCTTTTTGTAATTCAAGGTAGAGTTGTGATTAAGCATCAACTTATAATCTAAAAACATGTTCAAAAAACTAATGTTAGTTTTTGGATTATCTCTGAAATACTACATTGTATCTAGTTCAACTTGAGCTTTGTACCCAATTTGAGGTGCAAGTAGAATTATTGTAATGTGAGCCGAGGCTGCAGTAGAAAACTCAAATATCAAGTCAGTTCAAGTATTTGATGACCATAGGTTGTTTTCATATTCTTTTTTATGTTATGATAAAATGTTAAAAATGATAAAATGGGATATGTCAACTAGTCCGTGACAATCAGAGATTAAACCAGAGATAATCTTGACCTGGTGACCCACTGAATTCCAAGCCCCATAACCCAAAATGATTTGGATTGACCCACTAATGTTGAATGACCCACTGACCAAATGAACCCAGTGACAAGGAGACCTGGATTGCTCCCCAGATTCTGACTGAAACATTAATGGCTGTTTAAATGTCGCGTAAATTCTTCATTTAGAAAAATTGTAGTTCACGACTATTTTGTATGAGGTTTTACTGTGTATTTCAGAAGACATACTTTTCGGAAAAAATATGCTGGTTTCAAACGGTGCACAACACTAACAACTGTTCGTTTGGTGCTAAATTTTCTACGGACAATCATTGATGGTGTTGTGAACTACATCTCTGTCGTCTTCAGGCATTGTCGGAGAGGAGTTTTTTAGTTGTTTTCACATATTTGCATCAAACGCTCCAACCACAAGTAGCTGTGATGAACTCAAAAATTCCTCTCTGGCAATGCCTGAAAAAGACCAATGTCGTTTACCACATCATCAGTGGTTGTGTCGATAATTTAGCACCAAACAAACAATTGTTTGTATTTGTGCAGTGTTTGAAAACAGTGTTTATCGAAAAATAATGATTCATTCATAAAAATAAAAGCTCAACATGCTCTAAATGCAACTATAGTATATAGAAGAAAATCCACATATACAAAAAAACTTTGTTTATATTATAATATTTAGATCTTTCTACCAAAATAGTTGTAAAAAGATACATATTATAAACCAAAAGAAATAATTTGAAGGGTTTTATAGTAGAGTAAAGGTTTAAAGTTATGAACTGTGAAAATCATAGTTGGTGTATTTTAAAGGTTGTGAGTATAATTATATGATAACAGTATAAACTAATTATTCACAATGTATAAACAAAGTTATGAACAATCTAAAAAAAAAACTAATACTAATAAAGATGTAGTTTTTTTTGCACTAAATTATATAAGTTGGCTCAGTCTGGGTCAAGGAGTCATTCAGCGTCACTGGATCATTCTGTGTCATTGGGTCATTCAGGATGAATGAGTAATCCCAGGTCAGTATGTCATTCTGGGTTCGTGGGTCTCTTTGTCAAAGAACAGATGTGACAGAATTAATCCACGACTCAATGACTAATAGTGACCGAAATTGACAACAATTTTTGAAACAATTCTATACTGAGTGCGATTATCACGGACTGGGTGACAAAGCCAGCTTTTATCATTATTAGCATGAGTCCACCCTAGTGATATGCGGTAGATGTATTTTCACTGTTAAGATTAAAAAAAAAGTAACATGGTTTATTGGCAGTGTGGGTCGAAATGGTTTTCGGTTGTTTAGGATACAGCTTAGAATGGTTTGAACTAGGGAGTTTTAATCCACACCAGTAGATTCATTGAGTCGACAAATTTGGTGTCGGACTGTCTAAATCTGAAACGTTCGTGGCGATGTTTCACTTGACCAGAATTGAATTTTTCGAGTATGGATAAGGGCAGATGAAACGAGTTAAAGTACAAATTGCTTATTCGGCTTAGCTTGAATTTTTCGAGTATTGCAGACCCCGGTAAACAATAAAGCTAAAAGATTTGCATATTTTTGAGTGTTTAGCAACAAATTGGCAGAACCAAGGCAAGTGTAGCTTGTAGCGGAAAACAGCACGCTTAAGTACGTTCAAAAGGAAATACGAATTAGTTATTTCTATGATAACAGCTATAGGACTAGTTTCCTTTGAGGAAAGGATTGCTGAAAATGCTAAACTGTTGATAGTGCTGGAGAGTGTATAAAATAAGGTTGTGCTTATTTTTCTTTTATCGCTAACTGCAGGATTCTCTGCAGTAATCATCGTAAGTCGCAACTTACTTCAGTTTTGATGTTATTTTGATACTGCATCCTTCCCATAGGAATTTTTGATTAAATAATACTTTTTAAATGTTTTTATTTATTTGACATGATTTTCATTGCTATGTGATACTCAGTAACCCATGTTGTATTTTATTTTGAAATATTTGTAAAATTTGAGATTTAAATACTGACAGTTAGACACTGAAGTATAAAATACATTGTTTGTAAAGAAGATATTGTTTGTAATATTCTATACTGTGTTGTAATGTTTTTTGTTGGTTGTGTGAATGTTTGAATAGGTTTTTGAGTTGTTGTGCAAAATAATTGAGCCCACTTTTTTCCCGTGTTGCAGAGATCACATACTGGGTGTAATGCACCAACAACTGGCTTTAAAAGACAGACAATTTATATGTGAAATGGAAGACTACGATTTTGAAGGGTGTGTCGGTACCATATCAGTAAAAGTTTACTATATGTTCCTTTGTTTGGATAGCCAATCCCATGCTAGTTTTGAAAAAATCTTTTGTTTTATGGACTTTTTTTTAACAGAATTGACCTGCTAAAGGAGATTTTTATTTTGTAATTCAACAGTTGCTCTTGTCGCAACGCCTTTTAAAAACTGTTAGTACACTGAAGCAGGAAAGAAATATATAACAAAATAGTAAAATAGGGTAGAGTGAATGCTTCAAGTGGTATTGATGATTGAAAGTTGACGACAGGTATCAATTATTGGTTGTGTTGAAATGCAAACCAATACCGCGTGTGTGTCTAAATAAAAAAAAATGGAGTTTATGGTTTTTGGTCACCTGCAAGGGGCATAAGAAGCAAATATTTGGTGGTGTGACCTTAAAAACTTTTATTTGTTAATTATTTTGCAAAATTAAAAGGAAATTGTAATTTGTCCTGGTATCACACTCCCAAGGTTTGCTTTATTAATATTATTATACGTGTAAAAGATGTGTGCGAATTTAATTAGGCAGTCAACTGTCATTAAGACTAAATGACAACGGTAAAGCATTAAATTAATATTGGCAAGGAATTTGTTTGCTAATAACAGCTTCAGCATCAGACAAACTAGTACCAATACAGAATTGGTCTTGTTAAAATTACGACTGGCAGAGCCTTACTGATTTCTATTTTGACGGCAGATGCTTAAATAACTCGATTTAAAATGAGTGCTGGTACAAGTTAAAAAGTTTCAAAAAAATTGCTAATAGCTTGCACGTAAACTGAGGCTAATACTTGGCAATTTGTGCCTTATAGGTTTTACCATTGCCCTTATCATAAAGTTATAAGATGTAAAAATTTAAATGAATAGTACATTTTCATTCTATCATATATCAATTGGAATGAATTTTCAGTGAAATACAATTTAATTGAATTAACATAAGACAACGAAAGACTGTGTTAAAACACTTTCTTCCAACCATTGTATAAGTTTATTCTACTTTAATTACAGTAAATGAAAATTTCACATTATAAACTGAAATTTGCAATTAATAATTAGGTCAAATTATCAGGACTCGAGACAAATTAATAATTTTCTGTTTCCGTGTAACATGCTCTTTGCAAAGAGATTAATTTTTTTCGTCTTTTTAAAACAATTTCAGTTAATTTCATGTCAAAGTTCAATAAAATTGAAGTTGCATTGGCAATAAATTTAAGGAATGCAGACAGATACATTATTCAGTTTAAACAGATGACGCAAGTAATCAGTCATTGTGTGGGGGAAAAAAACTTTTAACAAACCTTCATAGCTCAAAAGCTTCACCACTTTTCAAAAAAAGTCATCTTGATCTGGTATCATTCATCAGCAAATATTTAGAAGAAATTGTTTTTGAACACACTTTAAATTATTGAGTGGTGCTAAAATGGATCTGATCTGTGAAAGAAGTTATTTGTACATTTTTAGAATTTGATGTATTCTGGTGATATAATTGACAACGGTCTTGATTTACGGCAGAGTAAAAAATTTAGCATTTTTTTTTTTAGTTATTTTTCTTTTCAGTTGCTAACATTTTTGTGATCTAGCCTGCGGAAAAAATTCTTGGTTGTCAGGCGCATGCGTGTCATAAATTCTAGCAGGTCAACCCTCTTTATTTTTTTATTGTTCTTGATCTTTTTTCGATAATTTTTCCATAAATTGTATGACATTGATGTTACAAATATTCCATTATAACAATTTTTCGAATACTGCTATATCAGGTTAGTAGCTTAAAATGTCAAAGCGAATAAACACTTCAAGCAAGTACCACATACTGGCCCGATTGTAATGCGGCTCGGATATAAGGCAAATAGCCATTTCCAGCCATGGATTTAAAAAAAAAAAAAAATCTCGAATATAAGACAGTAAAGGCATAATTTACACACTACCACTAGCAATTAAATAGAAGCCAAGGAATGGAAAAAAAAAATCGTCAATGCTCAGTTTTATACCGTAGGAGCCAAAGTTTAAAATCAAGTAGTAGAAATAGACATTAGCATTTCACAGCAGATTACCAAAACAGTTTTCTCATTAATTGCTGAAAATAAGCCTACCCATACCCGCAGTCAATTTCAAGAATATGGTGTGCACTTCAGCCTGAATCTTCAGCGTTCTATCACTTTTGCTGTCAACGATTCTGTTTTCACTCTTCCACAATATTGCGTTGCTTATAAAGCATTTTTAAGCCATTTTGCAATACTATCTTCTTTTCTAAGAATAAATACGGATGCAAATCTATTTACGTTGCCTTTTGTACTTAAACGTCAGACTGTCTGAGAGGGGAATTGAACCCACAAACTTTGAAACCAAAGGCCGGAATCCTACCGCTCAGCCATACCGACACGGCCTGGCTGAGTGGTAGGACTCTGGCCTTTGGTTTCAAAGTTCGTGGGTTTAATTCCCTGCTCAGGCAATCTGACATTTAGGTCCAAAAGGCAACATCCGTATTTACTTAACGCTTAATAGATCCCATTTAGCTTTCTGTCCTGTCTATACTTGCTAAGAGTTCCACGCTGCTGAAACCCCTTCCTGTACCAATCTAATAGAAAGCCTTCTTCATTCTTCCTGAGCGTATCAAGTTAGAACCTGTTCCTGTAAACCGTTTTGTGTACAGTTCTTTCATTTGATCTTTAAAGAGCTTGTTCATCATAACGTCTAGCACTTGAAGCTGTGACGTCTTCCCACTTGGAATGGCAACAAAGTCCGAGTTCATAGTTTTAACTTTATTCTTATCAGTGACATGACCTTTAAACGCATCGAAGACTCCTCGTTTAGTTAAGAGAGCTCCTGGACGTTTGTGTCAGACCACGTTACGTCATTCCATATCAGGACATTGGTCATTCAAACTTTTTTTTCTCCTTTGGCAATACAGATTTTTTTCTTCTTTAACATTAGTAGGCTACGGATTTTGCCCCTTTTTCATTCACCGTACTGGCAAGTGGCATATCTAAGTACTGGGTTTCATCGCCGTTTACAGCTTAATAAATCGTCATTTTTTTTTCTTAACGTTATCACACATTTTTGGTAGACCACTTGCGTTTGTTCGTAATCACCAGACAACTTTTGTTCTGGAGCTCTGGAACCGTATTCGTTTCGCCATTGTCATTTGCCCTAGCAAGCGTAGCCTAGCTCTCATCCACAAAGTATTCTCTACTGACGAGCCCAAACAAGGGCGAAACAGTCTGTCTAGAGATCTTTGTGGGTGAGAGCTAATTGATATTATTCTGGAGCTCTATGATATCTAAGTGAAAATCCATATAGCCACGTGAAACTTTTTTTTCTCCTGTATCCACGTGAAAGCCTACTTTTTTTCGGGCCTTGAAAGGATATTTGAGTGGCTGATAGTTTTGACAACCATGTTTTTTGGCCGCGCCATCTTCGCACATTAGTTTTGGCGAAATAGAATTTTACTAGCAGCTTCATCATTCGTTGGTTCCTCAGCATGCTTGATCATTTTCAGTTTAAAAGAAGCATCATAACTTGTGTTTTGTAGCTTATGGTATTGTTTAGCAAATCTCTTCTCAACACAATCGTGGCAAATGTTTGCTAGTCAAACAATCCATGTTGACTCGGGCATACGCATAACACGTGAACTACGCGGGCAAACCAAAAGTGGCAGAACAGGAAGTGTTAAATAAATATGGATGCAAATCTATTTACCTTGCCTTTTGGGCTTAAATGTCAGACTACCTGAGTGGGAAATTGAACCCACGACCTCTGAAACCATAAAACAAAGTTCGACTGCTAAGCCATGATGACACAGCTTAGCGGCATGACTTCGGCCTTTGGTTTCAATAGTCTTGGGGTCAAATCCCCGATCAGGCAATTTGATATTTACGTTCAACAAAAAATGTAAATAGGTTTGCATTCATATTTAACGCTTCACAAGCCCATTGGGCTTTCCGTCTGTTGAGAAGGAAGTGCTCACAACAGAACATGGTGTGTGTGTGATGCAGCTATTGCAAGGCCAACGATAGCTTTCAGTTCAGGATTGTGAGCGTGAAAGGTTGTGTTCAGTTTGGCGCAAAGATAAGATGAAGGAGGACTTTTTGGGACTGGCATTTGAAAAAAAAAAAGACCGTCTTACAATTTGGCCAGTACGGTATCAAAGATTTGGATTTTTAAATGTTGTGTTGGTAGCTTGGCTGTTTCGTGTGCTCTTACAAGTTATCAAGGGATTAGAAAATACAACAAATTATTCCTAAATACATTACGTTCCAATGCGAAGGTTGCACAAGAAGCGTAACCCTTGTTTAACGTTTCTGGTGTGAAGATCGTGTGTTTGCATTAAAAAGAGACAAGCTCACTTTAAAAACAATAAATTCAATTAAGAAAAAATGTAGTAGCCTTGTGGGTTTTCAAAGTAAAAATACCTGCAGACTAAACTTTTTTTTCATGGCTTTATGTAAGTAAGTGTCTTGTAAGGTTTTTGCTAAATAATTTCTGAATGGTGTGTGAAAAAGTCTTGAAAAAAATTGCTCCAATAAGAATACTCTCTTCAAGATGGTTAGTCAAAATCGTTCAGAATACTCAAAATCGTTCAGAGTATTGAAAAAATTGTAAGTTAGGACCAATATTTTGACTCACGATGATTTGAAGGCCTCCCCACCTCTCTGCAAACAAATATTAACTTTTCATACCCATACATTAAGATTTATTATTTTGTGTATGGTACGAGTGGTTTTTTTGCATGTTTCAACGAATTTTTTAGTTTGGTGTGGTTTTATGATGGAAATAAGATAAATTATTATTGCATTTGTCTATTTAAAAGTTGTTAAATTCATTTGAAGTTGTTCAATATACTGTCTCCCCAGGGAATTAAATATAAATTTGAACATGTGGTATGATATGTAAGTTGAATATTACTTAGGCCACGCTTGAGACGGGCTTTTGATATTACAAATCTAACCAAAGTACCGTTGAAGGCAGCGATATATTGTTAAAATACAGACCGGTATAAAGTTTGCAGGGTTCTTTGTGCGTGATTGTGAGTGCATGTTTTATGTGTGAGGAGTTGTGATAAAAGAAAAACTTATTGAATACTATGTATTACTGGTGGAAAAGTATAAAAAGATTATCCAATAAATGCATTTTTGGATATTTGTTTTTAGAATAGAGAGGATTGTTATATTTGCGTGATTTTCTACACAGTGGCACACAATAAATATTCAAGGGAAATTTGAGGAACAATTTTGAATCATGAATGTTTGTAGGATATTCCCCAAAAAATGTTAACAATTTGCGTGCCGATCCCTGTGTTTGTGTTGCAACAGTGACACTTGATCTGTCGCAACACATATTTTGACACTTGGTTTTGACAAATGTAGCAAATGTTGCATTGCTGTCACATTTCTTCGTAAATTTGTGAAACCAACTTTTTATTTTTCAAACCTGCAATTCTGTGAGTTTTCATTGGCTCAGGAAAAATTAGGTCATTATAGCGCCGTACAGTGTTTTAAAATTTATACGATTTTGGTCAATTTTAAATCAAAGATGTAAATGCAGTTACAAGGATGAAATATAAAACTGCTATACAATACAACCTCGGTGGGTGAGAACCCATCTCAACCTACTCTCAAACTTTCAGTAAGTGAAGTCTGGCTTGCTCGACTGAAGCCCCGACATTGGATGCGAGTGCCCAATGAGTTACTTTTGGCAAGCAGGACATATTAGCCAAAGTGTTATTACTAACAAAAACGTCAAGTGTGCGGTAAAAAAGGGGTTATATGGTTGAAGTTTCACTTTACTTGTTAAAATGTTTTCGGATAAAATTTGGATGATTTTTTAATTGAAATAATCAAATGTACAATTGAGGAAATTGTATCTGTTTAAGTGCTGTTGTGCTTTACATTTTAAATATATGATAGGCAAAGCACAACAGCACTTAAACACACGTAATTTTCTCAATTGTACATTTGATTATTTCAATTAAAAATCATCCAAATTTTATCCGTGTACATTTTAACAAGTAAAGTGAAACTTCAATCATATAACCCCCTTTTTTACGGCACACTTGACGTTTTTGTTAGTAATCCATGTACCTTTTGTACGGCTATGGCATCGTGCTACAAAGGTTTATCTATGCATTGTTGCTGGCCACTTTGAAACAATTCAAGTCAGCGTTGAAAGCCTGCATTTACGAAATAAATACGCCATCCTATCGTTTCTAGCTGCCAATTACGAGGTCTCGAAATTAACAACGTAGCTTAGTTTGGTTTAAATCTATATGCGTTTAGCTGAAACACGGATTCTTTCGTTTTGCCCTTCAACAATGAACTTTTTAAGCAAAGACATAACACGTGCACGAAGAATGGATCTGGAGTTCGCTGATTGGCATTGTTCCCAAATTACAATGGCTAAAACAGTGTAAAACAATCAAAATGATCGTTCAGGGACCCGTAACTCCGGAATGGATGGACCAATCAAAAAAGTGGTCTCTCTGAGGATGACGCCGAGGGAAATTTCTGGCTAAGATCATGTTTTAGATTCTAGGTAGGTGCAGTAGTTTTTTCTGAAACCGTGTCACACGAGAAGAAGAAGAACTACAAGTGAACAGTTTTCAAATTTCCGTGTGGCTCCCTACTTTTACTCTTGCACGGAATTGCATAAAAGTTGGTGTAAAGTTAGGAAAAGTTGGTATCAACTATCTGGCCAAGTTTGGTCAAAATATATTGAATAGAAACGGAGAAATTAATAGTTTTCGTTTTGCTGGAGAGAGAACTTCAATCATATAAATACACGGCTATTGCAGTGCAGATGAGATAGACAGTTTACACGAACATTGGCTTGTAATATATTACAGTAGTCAATAATATACTGACAGCATGTGTAGCACGATGTCTTGATAACAAAAATTGTCTGAACATAAATACTCAGAGGTTTTCCTTACGCTAATTAGAAGGTCAAACAGTCAAAATTCGGATGAATCGCCTATACTAGAATATGGTAAATGGTAGAAAAAAAAGTCTGAAATAATATTACCACGGGATCTTCAAATGGCCATAAAGCAGCTCTCATTTAATTTATGCTTTTTTTTAAAGACATTTTGGAAAGGCCACATCTACCTGATAAGCAATTTAATATCCAGTTAAGGTAAATTGGAAAGCTGCAACTTAGCTGTTAACTTCGGGAGTTATGCGCTAAAACTGAACATAGTATTTGTGAACCACGATTTTTAAGCACACGGGTAGATTTTACGTAATATATGCATAGGACGTTTCTTACAGCAAATTTTCTGGTGAACATTTCGTGTGACAGTGTTCTATAGATCTGACCTACACGACGCACAGAGAATGAATAGTGTGACGTTTTCGCTCCATATATGGCAACGTTTATCGGTTACACATTCCAGTCACAAGTTTGCGTTTCACGCTGGGATACGAAACCAAGCCTCAAGGCTTCGCGGGCATTTTGTGGTTATCAAAATGGCGTCTGCTTCTGCGACTAAATCGACGTTCGGAAGGTGCAAAATTCTTCACAGTCAGGCCAGGGAAATCATTTGGAATGTGTACAGATTTTTCGAATCACAACGTAGCATGACTGCTAAGGCGGATTTATTCGTACAGACTGGGTTAGCAACAGGTGTGTCTTCCTCAACTGTAAGCCAGATTGTGCGCACTGCAACGAACCAAGCCGGAGCTCCTGCCGCCGAAGCATTGTTTACATCGCCGGGAAGGGTAAAAAAAGATGCCTTCTCCAGTAACAGGCATGGATGAATTTGACCTGTCCCTTGTCCGAGCTATACAGTTCCAGAAATTTATCGTAAGGACCAGTACCCTACACTGAACCTTATTCTTCAGAAACTTAAGGCCAAAATTAATTTTAAAGGCAGCAAAACGTCGGTACGATTTATTATGAAGAAACTCGGCATGCATTATGGCAAAATTGACCAGCGACAGTTTTATTTTGAAAAGGCATAAATTGTGGCGAGTAGACGACGTTACCTGTGCCAATTAAGAAGCCTGCGTAAGAAACCGGAGCAAACTTTCGTTTATTTGGACGAAACTTGGATAAATGAACATCACGGAACAGATACGATGTAGCACGATAAAGACAAATCCACGGCCGACAGATTCCTGTTGGAAAGGGGCGACGAATAATATTACTACAGGCTGGAAGCAAGGATGGGTTTGTAACAAACGGGAAGTTGCCATTTCGTTCAAAACTAATTCGGCCGATTACCACGACGAAATGAACGGGGATCATTTCAAAGAATGGTTTGAAACGCAGCTACTCCCAAATATCCCTCCTGAGTCAGTAATTATCATGGATAATGCGCCATATCATTCGGTAGAAATAGAAAAAGCACCAATTAAGTGCCACAAAAAACAGGATTTGATCGAGTGGCTGAATCAAAATGGAATTCCAAATTCTGCAGATATGTCGAGACCAGAATTGTACGACCTTTCCAAACAGCACAAACCAGCCACAAAAAATACGTCATTGACACTCTTGCTGCTACGCATGGTCCCACTGTCCTTCGCCTGCCCCCTTACCACTGTGATTTCAACCCTATAGAAATGATATGGTCCCACGTGAAAGAAGATGTACGTTACGTCGTTCAAATTAAATGAAGTAGAAATGGCAACAACAGCAGCAATCGACCGTATTTCTAAAGCAAACTGGGAGAAGGCAATCACGTCATAAATGTGGAAGAAGACTATTGGAATTCGGATCATTTGATTGAAGAACGTGTTGAACCACTTATTATCAACGTGGGTGAATCCGACAATCCTGATACAGATGATGACTAATTTGCGATTTGGACCTTTGCATACCACCCCTTGAATGATTTCCCTGGCCTGACCTGTCGACATGACTACGAAAATGGAAAAAAAGGTTCTTTTCCGGCCCACTTATTTTACCAAAAGAGATCCACTTTCCATGTTTACAAACATAAAAAATGAAATAAAATAATGTATATATTTCAAGTGATATCTCCCTACACCCCCTCCCCCCTCCCCCACACACACACTTCAGCAGTTCCCTGAGCTTGCCCAACAAATTCTTGCAGATCGAGCTATAAAGTATGAAATTTAGTACACAAGTAGCTCTTGGCAGTACAAATCGAACTAGCTGTAGAGCCCCATCGAGCCATCCCCTCTGTGGTGCCACACACCCCATCCGTGAGGCTGGTAACCAATAAATTCTGGCTAATCGTGTTAAAAGCTTGAATTGTATCACACAAGTTATTCTTTCAGAGCCAAGTTTGAATGTGGTAGCAGTTGAGAATGCCTAGTAAGACTGGGCAAAAGCTCCTGGCTTTTATGTTTTTGCTGTGATTAGGCTTGAGGTTTTAAGTTATTCTTTGTAATACACATGGAACCAACCGTGGAACCCCCAATGAAATACCCCATCACCCCCCCCCCCCACGTGCTAACTAAGAGTGACTATGTATGACTTGTGTACCAAATTTCATGCTTCTAGTTCGACCCGCAAGACGTTTTTCAAACATCAGGAAGGGGACACTGGGGCGTTGGGGGGGGGGTGTATTTCGTAGGGGTTCCATTGATGGTTCGATGTGTACTGCTAATAATGACTTCTGTGACACAATACAAATTTTTAGCATGATTAGCAAGAATTCGTTGGTCACCAGCTTCAC
>JAHWFP010249066.1:31353-41370 GCA_023313725.1 Lithobius niger
TTACCACAGTTTCGGATTATTTCAGATACTTTTAAAGCAAATTAAGAATCCGGAATAACTGTAATTCCGTCCCACACACGGGTCAGTATTTAAGAATATCCAAGAATTAATGTGACTCCGTATCGATACCATTCCGACGCCCCGTTATGATAGTACAAGCCAAAAACATAGACATTTGATGGCTATTTTGTTAATGTTAATTCCAAGGAACCGGGTTGGTAGAATTCAGCATACCTCATTATGTTAATACGCGAGGTTCCCAACTTTTACCTCAAAGAATCTCACACACGGCCTTTTGTCCAAAAATCGATTTCAACTATTTGACGTTTGCTTGCCGAGTTGCTATACCATCATAGTGGGAAAAAGTAGTAACTATATTATCCTAAATTTAATTACAAATTAAACCAGAAGGTCTACCGTGCCGTGCATGGAACTAGTTAAAATAACTTCTTCAACAAATTGACTGAATCCAATGGAAAAGGCTTTTGCTGCACACAAAAAAAGAGAGTAAAAACAGATACAAAAAAAATGCTTAAAAATATTGTGAAATAAAAGTTATTTGTGTGTCCCGGTTAGCATGAGATGTGAAGCACCCTCTTTCTAAACCTCCAGTCGATCCCCGCCAGGTGTGAATAACCTACATAAGCAGACTGAAGCAAACAAATCGATAGTTAATGTTTTTAAAACATTCCATTTTTTATTCACACATCAGACTTAAAACACCCTAGTACAACTTGCATTGTACATAAACACACAAATTATTTGAACATAAGGTTAGTGATATGCAGATTTAAGGTACACAGTAACGGACAAGATTTAGTTAGTTTAAAGCATACACTATTAAATACATCGCTTTTAAAAACTGTTACACAAGAAGATAAAATGAAAGTGAGTATTTACATAGAATTGGTATGTCTTTTATTTGCAGTATACCCCAAGCTTTTGTTATGGATGTTACTTTATGGGGAAAACCTGTACATTACTAATATGGCAGCTTTTCTTGATGGATACAGAAAACATTGCCAGTAGTGTTCTATGGCATAGCACGCTGTAAAATATGACAGTTTTCTGTTAGATATAAATAAACGTTTTTTTATGTGTATGGTGAGTGTTGTTGTCTTGATGCAACAATCGGAGCATATGAAAAACAGTACAAAAAGAAAACTATATTGATGTTCTGTATATGGAAACTATCGTGATAGTAAAAGGAAATCATCAGGATTTGATCTCTATCGGGTAAGTCTTTTGAAATTGTTGACATTCATACAGAAGTGATCACATTTCAGTTAATTTCAAACTTCACATTTCAGTTCAATTTTTTGAAACGCCTTATCAACTTTAAATTAACCTTAGTATTGTCTAACTCATCATATCTAATGCATGCTACTGCATAGTAACGATAGAAATCAATTAAATTCTATAACTGTTCTAATACATACCTTGAGTTATTGACAGGGTTTCTTATTAAACATAGCATCTGACTCTCTGGGTACAATAGACAAAGTATATATAACTGGCTTTGATACAAATCTAGAAAGTTGCAGTAGGGCCTACTGCAGCATTTACTCTGACATCCTTCATAACAGAGCTTTCAAATTTGGTCTTTAACAAAAAAAATTCTTGATTGGTTTATGCATAATACATTTCAACATTGTAATATTAGTAGCGATGCTACTAATACTTTTGACAATAAACTATTGTTTCAAGGTGACTCTTTGTCAAACGTCAAGTTTGAAGAACCCAACACTTTGCAGCAAGCAAAAGAATGCACCAAGAAACATTTTTCAAAGAAACAAACTTCGTCTAAGCCTCTTTAATCATAGAGTGACAATCTGTTATGTCCTGGGACACCTAGAAACAAGACGTAAAGGCTAGCAATATTACTGTCACTAAATGGCACCGTGATAGATTCTTAAGATTTTCCATTGGTGAACACCGACCTTGAACATCTAATCTAAATGAGACACAAATCTTTTCTTTTTGTTACATTGTTAAATACCTTGAAGTTCTGTTGTATTTCTTAATTCACAAAGTGTATTTTGAACCATGGCTTTATCTGTGATTTGCTAACATCTTATGAATTTTAGCATCAAACCAGTTTTTTAAATGTTCTCTAAAAGACATTTGTTGCTTGCAGGCCCTTATCACACATAGATAACGCATTGCAAATGGGGTATTTGTATTAGTCTTATTGCACTGTCACTTACAAAACTGTTGACTTTGCAAGCAGTGCGGACTGTCACTCCAGGTCCACTGATTTCCACAGACTTTATCAGTAGACAAGATGCGTATTAAAAAGCTGTCAACTTCCGTTCCTAGTGAAGACTATAGAACATCACTCCTTAGTGACTTGCGCAAAATTCGTTAGCATTTATCCTTATATCATCTACGCAGGTCTTTGTAAGATCACTTTTAGAATTCTTGAAACAGAATTATTGTCCTCATTCAGTTTCAACAAATTCACGAATAATGCCTTCGGTTTCTTCCATCTTGCCACGTGGCAGCCGTACATATACAACGGGCATTTACTGTCATAGACGCTCACTACTTTAAAGTCTTAGTCCATGATATTTAGGATATTAATGGTGCCTAGGAGAGACACTCTTGTTAGTCTTGTTTTTCGCATATAAAGTAAGTTTCAAAAGAACACGGTGAGTCGTTCCATTTGAGTCCTTTTCCATCCCTGTTCCAGAGTTCCAGACAATGCTCCTCTTCTCCATTTTCGTACCTGAAGTTGTTTGGTTCTCCGGCGTTCCAATTGGTAAAGCCGATCGGTCGTCCCGTTCCCATCCAGAAGAAGGTGCCCTCCTCTGCTTGATCCGTACCACTCGTCCAGAAGTGCTCATTAAAGAGCCCTGCAGATAAGGAAGCTAAAATATTTCATATGCAATACAAATTGTTAGACCATGTGACCCAAAAAGCATGCTTTTAAAAACCCGTGTAAAGAATAAAGTCATGGTGCAGCTTGTGCGTGTTAATGACAAAAGGCAGCAGCGCAGGATTCGATTATGAAACACAAGCATACATTTTCAACTCTTTTGGGAGTTATTCATGAAGGATCTAAAACCACCAAAATTCACTAAAAGGTGTGTGTTTAATAAATGATTCCTGTGAGTTGAGTGTCAGATTTGCTTGTTAAATTTGTTATGTAAGAATGTTTACGTGACAACTTCCTGTGAGAAAGACATGAACTATGATGAGAGGAATGTGTCTTGCATTTCTTTTTCTTGTAGTGTTTAACACAAAGAATAAACTGCTGTCCGGCCTGTTTGTCGAGTACGTCTTCTTAGGAGCAGACTGCAATCCACAACGAGCGGAGCACAGTTCTTATGACGTCATTGATGGGCATTGTTTCACTTGGTTCTTAAGAAGATATATGCCCTTAAGAAGATATTCGACAAACAAGCCTGACACTGTATCTTTTTGCTAAAATTTTGCTGCAATCTACAGGTATGGGGCATGTCTCTTTTCCTTTTTTTTTATGTAGTAGCCTGGTTGATGTTTCCATCCACCACTGGGTGCTAGCATGGCTACAGAAACGATGGTAGCTTCTACACCGACAGAAACTTTGTCCCACAACTGTGAAAACAGCCACATTTTTGTGGTGACAATAAAGATGGGAGTTCCATCTCTTTTCCACCCATAGTGCTAGTGACGTACAATGACGTACATTACTGATGCGTATTGCTGAGTGCACCACTGAAAGGAAAGACACCTGATGCGTTTCTCTTTTTAAACCTAATTTTTGTTATGGAAGAAGAAGAATTCTAAATCACGCGCCACGGCTGTGTGCCGTGACGTGTGTATCACGTGACTGGGCTCGTCCACTCAGACAGCCAAAGATCCGCTATTCTCGTTCGTCATTGGCGTACTCATGATGTAATCACGGCAAAAAGCCGTGGCTCGTGGTATAATGAACAAACTCCCTTCATAGCTTTCAGGAACTGCAGCTAAGGCCAGTGTGTGGCCATCTAGACAGTGAATCAATAAATGACGTGTCATCCGGTGGGAAACTGAATCTGGGTCTTCTGATAATCCAGTGTTTGAAGTGAAGTGGTATGCGGCAGTTTGGTGTACTGCCGTTTCGATAACCCATACCTTATTATTTTACTGTGAGGAATGGCATACCATCTATCGAAATTTGAACAAAGTTGATTTTCGTTGCTTACTGTACTATTTTTATTAATAAGGTGCTTACTGTTATTTAATCGTGTCAATTCTCAATTTTTAGCTAATTCTGTTTCTTACTTCCCAGTAATCCTGACTGATTGCTCAACCGTGACAACTCATAATTTAATTGTTTGCTTCACTTCTTGATTTTGACTCAAGACAGTGTCAACAAAATGACACCGAATTGTTCCGTGCGATGCTTTATTAATCTTATTAGTTGGGACGAAAATGACAACCAAAAGTGATTTGGTAAATGGTGGTTTAATTAAAAACTTTAATTTATTTAATAAATTAAGTTACGTCTTTGTTTCTGTAGATATTTTTTAAAATTTAAAATTAAATACAGGTTTTCCATAAATGACTGCCCTATTTACAAACGTTAATTAAAAAAATAACAATGAGAGCAATCGTAATGGGGTTTCTTCCACCGGAACGATTAATTCAAAAAATGTTACTCCCAAAAAAATTAACACTAGTACTCTACCATGCGTACTCAAGTTGTTGTACACAGAACAGCTAGCCGCTTTTCAATTTCGCACCAGGTACTGTGTAAAGCCTGTTTCTCACAATGGGAACTTCACAAAACGGATGGTTCTGTGATTCTTGAATGCCGCTCTTTTAAGTCCTTTATCCCAACTTTTTTGTGTGAGTGTAAAAGGCAGAGTGTACAAAACCATGTGATGGGCAAGAACTACCTGCGTGCAAGAATTACTGAAACTTCCGGTTCTGTAACTCGTAAATGTTTGACAATACTTACTGCGAAATTTAAAATGGGGTATATATACTGTGTACAACAACTGGAGTGCACGAGATAGAGTATTAGTTTCAAATTTTTTTTCAGTAAAAAAATGTTTAATTGTTCTTTACGATTGAAGAAACTGCATTACGATTTCTGTCGTTGTTAATTTTATGTAGACGATTAGAAATAGGGTTGAAATTTATGGATATCCTGTGTATAGCGATAAGCTAACGTTGTTACTTTGAAATGTTGTATTTTTCTTTCTCCAAATAGTTTTGTTACGATTTTTTGGACCAATTTGAGTCAAGTTTTTAATTTTTTTCATGTCTTTAATGATCAATCAAGATATATTTTTGCATGGGGAAGAACTCCCCCTTTAGCACTAAAGTTAGCCCCGTCACCTGAAGCGCTGGCTTCGGGCCTGAATCCCATGCAAGGTTCTCATTTATTCTCATTTCGAGCACTACATGCACTTACCTCTGTGATACCAAAAATGATTTTTTTTTTTTTTTTTTTTACCTAGGCGGCTGCACACTGGCTTTGGCTGCAGTCCCCTGTTTATTTATCTTATTACTGTAGCTTCACTTCTCTTTAAGAATAATTCTGTTACTATTGATTTTCTGCCTTAAATTGTTTTTGGTGACGTGAAATGGATGCAATACATTCTCTGTGTTTGCATGTCATTATTTAAAATGATGAAACTTCCAATGAAAGTAATGCCTGGTTATGTAGAACCTCATTCCAAAAGGAGTTTGGAAGAATTGTGAGTTTTGGTGCCGGTCGCTTAACTGCCTGACGAAGACATCCAGTAAAGGTTGTCGAAAATTCGTAAGTTTCGAAGGGTAAACCTTTGAAGATTTTTGACTTTTGGTTTTGCGTGATCGAACTGTGAGTATAAGTCATGAACTTGAACCAAAGTAGAAATGCTGAGTCGACAGATTTTTCGGTATTAAAAAGAAAAATGTATAATTTATCGTGGCATTGCTGACCTTGTTTATCTACTGGGGAAATTGTGTGTTTCACTTTGGTTGATTCCTTGGTTGAACTGTGGTTGCCCAGCGCAGTACCAGTATTGACAAACAGCAATCCTATATGAAGTTAAGAGACCATAGGATGTGCACAATAGGCATTACGACAAAGGAAAAGTTGGTAAACCTGCTAAAAATGAATGTGTTTAAATTTTTAGTCAATCAAATTTGAAATGTGTAATATTTTCTTAATATGACAGTGTTGCATTCTGTGTCCAGCTTATCCCCCCCCCCCCCCCGTCGCGTTCTGATTTCCTTATTAGCACACATAGGAACCTCAAAGACACTGTGGTCAGCCTCCCCCCCCCCCACCAACTCCCAATTACCCAAATCCAGCTCTGCTAATATGTTAATCTCTTCCCATTAGGCTATAAGGATTCTACACTTTGTGGACAAATTTTGTTTGAGAGTTAAAAGTGAATTGTTTTTATTCACCCCCTGATCACAATTGGTTTTATGTGGGAAGCACAATTTTTCCTTTGGAAGCAATGTTACCTGCACCATCCACCTTAAAAAGAGGGCAATGGGAGGAAAATTAGAGGGATGTATAAGCAGTAGCCAGGGCCGGATTAAGGTTACTCGGGGCCCTAGACAAAAATTCTTAAGGGGTCCCTCTCCCCTTCCCGTAGCTCTCTTCCATGTAAACAGCTCTCCTTACTTAGGGCAAATTAAGAGAATTGTGGAAGGGGGAAGAATTTTTGAATTTTACTTGTTAGTTATCTCAAATCTTACCTTCTAGAATTTTAATAGTCAAAATTTTCTGGTAGGAAAACGAATGAGTGGGATAGGCTAAGATTTTCTAGCTTACCGAGCAAGCAGAGTGGTGAATTTTATGGTAGATAAAAAAATATCTTTATTTATGTATTTATTATTTTTGTTGCACCTTTCTTTTACCTTAATCTTCAAGCCAAGTCAAGGGCCCCTTAGACATTCGGGGCCAGGGACAAATGTCCCTCGTGTCCCTGCCTTAATCCGGCCCTGGCAGTAGTGAAAACAGCGTCCAGTTTAGTCAAGAGTCACTAGTATTAAAGATTCTATCCAATCTGAACAATTTACGCACGTCTAATTTTTAAAAGCTTAGGATTTTGCTTCCTTATTTTTTTGTTATACTTACCTTGTGCTTTGACAAACTCTTCCATTCTGTTATTTTCGTCTTGGCTTTCAATGCTAACCAAATGCAGGCCATGATAACGACAAAACTGGTATGACTTATACCAGTTAGCCTGAAAAACAGCAGCAACAAAAGTATTAGACTACAAAGTAATCAACAAATACACCTGTCACGAGAAGTTTTTACCAAAGAGGTACAATTATACACTAGACAGGGGTGGCCCCAACTTTCGTTGGGGTACAGCTGGGAGTTTTCTGAAGACAAAACAGGCATTTTATAAGAACATAAAATCGGGCCTGAGTAGCTAAAAAAAAGTATTCAAAATTCTGAACACAGATTTTACTAAGCGTTCCCTGCTCCTGGAATCATTGACCCCCCCCCCCCATTGCAGATTATCTGGTACCACTATTAATAGTATAAGTGCTATTGTAGATTCCTAATCAATGCACCTAATAATCCTTTCGCTTGGTTACTGTTGGCGCTAATAATCCTGACATTCCGCAAGTGTTTCCTTGAGTAGGTGAATACAGATATCTTAACAGAATCTGTAATGGAAACGATAAACCACAACAGATATACATGCAGATCATTTACATAATTTCATTTTCTAAATAGTAGATGAGATAATGTACTTCTCCACCGGATCGTAATTATAGGCCAACAAACGGACTGTAATTATCAGCCGAAATTCTTATTTTTTTTCAAGAACAATAAGATCTCTCCATGCTTTTTAGTCTTTTGTCTTCTACAGTGACCGTCAAATGGCATCCTCTCTCCTGATTCTACATATCGTGGGAATTCATTCGATTTCATTACTATCTTCTTTTACATAATCTCCATGGTCATGTGAATGCAATAATTGATAGAAAGCATAAAGCATTTATGCATAACGCATACGACTGTCAAAATTTCAAAGGAACAGTAACAAGTTGGGAACTTCTAGCAACATGTTATGTCCATAAATGTTACAAGTTGCACCACTTATAGCAACAGATTATGTCCATAAACTTTACAAGTTGTGTAGCTTTTAAAGACAGTTATGACCGTAAAACGTTACAAGTTGTACCACTTCTAACAACACCTTATGTCCTTAAACGTTACAATTTGTGCATCTTCTAGCAATTGATTATGTCAGGAAACATTACAACTTTTGCAACTTCTAACAAAGATTATGTCTGTAAACGTTACAAGCTGTGCAATTTCTAGCAACAGATTACGTCCATTAACGTTACAAGTTATGCAAGTTTTAGCAACAGATTATGTCCATAAAACATTACAAGTTGAGTTACTTCCATCAACAGATTATGTCCTTAAACATTACAAGTTGTACAACTTCTAGCAATAGATTGCCTCCATAAAACTTTACAAATTATGCAGCTTTTAGCACCAGATTACGTCCGTAAAATGTTACAAGTTGTACCATTTCTAGCAAAAGATTACCGTCTGTAAACATTACAAGCTGTGCAACTTCTAGCAACAGATTACATCCACAATTGTTACAAGTTACGTAAGTTAGCAAAAGATTATGGCCGTAAAACTGAACAAGTTGTGCCGCAGGTTATGTCCGTAAACTTTACAAGTTGTGCAACTTCTAGCAATAGATTACATTCATAAACGTTAGAATTTCAGCTACTTCTAGCTACTAGATTTCAGCAACTTCTACATTGTGTATGTAAACGTTACAAGCTGTGCAACTTCTAGCAACAGATTACGTCCTCATTTGTTACACGATATGTAAGTTCTAGTATGAGATTATGTCCGTAAAATATTACAAGTTGTGCAACTTCTAACAATAGCTTATGTCCGTCAACAAAACAATTTTGTGCAACTTTTAGGCTATGTTTGAATAGTGCCGTTCACAGAGTGCGCACGGACCTGTGGTAAGGCTTAGCAAAAGATTGAATAGCGCCGCATACAGGTTGGACACAGACCTGTGGTTAGGTTTAGCAAAAGATTATGTCTGTAAACTTTACAAGCTGTGCAATTTCTAGCAACAGATTACGATCATTAATGTTAAAAGTTATATACGTTCTAGCAACAAATTATGTCCGTAAAATGTTACAAGTTGTACCACTTTTTGCAACAGAGTATGTCTCTAAACGTTGCAAGTTGTACAAATTCTGGCAAGCGATTACGTCCTTAAAACTTTGCATGTTGTGCAGCTTTTGTTAGAGGTTATGTCCATAAATTTTACAGGGTTTGTAAGTTCTAGCAAGAGATTATGGCCATAAAACTTTACAAGTTGTGCCACTTCTAGCAACAGATTATTTCCGTAAACGTTGCAAGTTGAGCAACTTCTAGCAATAGATTATGTCCGTAAGTGTTATAAGTTGTGCAACTTCTAGCAGCAGATTATGTCTGTAAACATTATAAGCTATGCAACTTCTAGCAACAGATAATGTCTGTATATGTAACAAGTTGTACCACTTCTAGCAACATATTATTTCCCTAAATGTTACAAGTTGAGCAACATCTAGTAATAAATTATGTCCGTAAGTGTTATAAGTTCTAGCAACAGATTACGTCCACAAAGGTTACAAGTTGTACAACTTCTAGCAACAGATTGTGTCCGTAAATCTTACTACTTGTGGAACTTCTAGCAACAGAGTTATTTCTGTAAATGTTACAAGTTGTGCCACTTCTAGCAACAAATTATGATCGTAAATGTTACAAGTTGTGTAACTTCTAGCAACAGATTATGATCGTAGATGTTACAAGTTGTGCAACTTCTAGCAACAGATTATGTCCGTAAATGTTACTACTTGTGCAACTTCTAGCAACAGAGTTATGTCTGTAAATGTTACAAGTTGTGCCACTTCTAGCAACAAATTATGATCGTAAATGTTACAAGTTGTGCAACTTCTAGGAACAGATTATGATCGTAAATGTTACAAGTTGTGCAACTTCTAGCAACAGATTATGTCTGTAAATGTTACAAGTTGTGCAACTTCTAGCAACAGATTATGTTC
>JAHWFP010249066.1:62811-88159 GCA_023313725.1 Lithobius niger
GCAACGGGTGTGTTGTGACGGCATAATGAGTTAGCCGTTGAGGAAGTAGAACAGCGGACGTTTGGCCACCTGATTGGACTAGCCAGCCACGTGACACAGATGCGTCACAGCACACATCACTAATCAATGCACACAGCCGTCGCGCGTCGTTTACGGTCCGGTAAATCGGTAAATCTTGTGGGAAACGTACGAGTAAGCCAAGCGAAAACATGGCCACCAAGCTGAACAAAATACCAGTTTTTTGGTTTATTTTTAGTTTGCGTGTAGTTGGGAGTTTGGTGAGGGAAATCTAACTTTACATGGAAGCAAAACAACTTCCTTACAAACACATGGATAATAAGTCCCTTTAGAATGCCATTATAAATGCGCAGTTGGGTGTGCATGGACTCCAGCAAATCTAAATTTATCCACAAATTTGTTTATTGGATAGGCTCTCACTAGCCTGAGTTCATGCTGTTATTAAATAACGAAGTTTGGCTTCGTTTCAATGCCGGACGCAAGTAATGCTGAACTAGCCACTGTCGGAACCCAGGATAGTCTTCACCCTATCTATAACGGAGGTGGACATACCCAAGCATAGACATACCCAAGCAGTTAACGATAACACTCAAAGCTGGAATTTAGTGAGTATGTAACCGAAATTACGATTTTTTTGTTACAAAAAATCACTTCTTCTTTTTTAACACGATTTGTTTATGTTTGCTGCATTAAGAAACAGGCTCAAAGACGGCAACCGGTCCTATTAAAGCTTATTATTATAGTGATATTACTATTTTACAGACACACACCGCTATTCCTCGTTGGTGTCATGTATGGAGTAATATAAAGTTGGTTTAAACTGAACTGGCACACCGACCACAGGCTGTTAAGCCGGATTATAGTTGTTATAGCACATTAGGTTAGGTTAAGTAGTTGTTTTGGCTCGAATTTCCCCGGGCAAGGTATGAGTTGCAAGCAATGTTTGAAATGACGTCACACGGGACATGCGGCCTGAGTTCAACAGTCATGGTGGTCTCCATTGGCGTCAAACATTGAACACACTAAAACCATAGATTAGAAAGTTAACTAGATATGGCATCACTAACCTCCTTCAAGCCTACGTGGGGCTCTGGCGGTAGGTGCGGCTACTAATACCTCTCGTAATGCTTTGCCTCCGTGCTGATTCGCACGCAAAGCATTAGTGGCCGGAAATACCACCAGAGCCCCACGTAGCTTGAAAGAGGTATGTCTAGGTAACTTTCTTTATAGAAAGTAGCACTGTAAATAGTTAACAAGAACTGAAAGCCTGCAAAGTGGGCGTACAAAACACAAACGGCGTTTCGGGGATATACAGCACACCGTTTTCAAGTCCATTAAAACTCAGCAGTCGAGCATCGTAAGTACCACATTATGTTTGCAGAAACCTGACTGTATGATGGCACGTTTCCTTGCACTACCATTGCAAAAACTTGTGAATATCACACTTGTAGAGTCTACACAGTTACTATTACAGTCTACGAGTGGGATATTTACATGTTTTTTGTACTCATAGTGGCAGGAAACAGTCAGTTTTCTAAAAATGTAATGTGGAACAAACTATATACACAATAAAATACAGCATGCCAAAGCAAAGCTATCCTTAAAGAAAATTTAATATTAAAATTTAAGATTTAAAAAATAACGAACCCAGATTTATTGACAAAACAGCAAATAATGGGTACCAAACCTCGTCCTGCAAAATGCAGGAACGAACTGAAGCCCACACTGAAATTTATTCCTTATATACTAAACTTAGTACCAGGAGTAATGAATACCCACATTCCATTAGTCGAGCGAGTGGGGTGGGGGGTGGGGGGGGGACTTGATAGGGTTGCATTGAGAGAGGCTTAACTTGCGTAGAACAGGAACGTATTCTTTAGTATTTTTATTTTCATTTAAGATGTGGTTGTGTACAGGTGGTAAATGGGATTAAATACTGCACTTGACTAAACGGGTTGCAATATGTTGCTAAACGGGTTGCTTTTATTTATACTTAACAAGCTGACGATTTGTTGCATTTGAAAATGAGTTCTTATTAATATTATAATTATTATTATTTCCCCGAAATGTGATTTATTTTGTGTGTGTGTGTGTTCTTTGCAAGCTTTTTATTCTAGTAAAGTTTCTAATCGATGCTAAAATTAATTGAAATCTCCCACCAAGCGGAGCTGGAGGTACGTCAGAGACGTGAAATTTAATCAAGTACTTCATCAGTCACCTCTGATAAGGAGTGATTTTGACGTGTTTTGGCACGATGTAACTTAAAATTGTCGTCTGCCCGTCCAGGGACTAAGACGTCTATTGCTTTAATTAGCCCGCCGTCATTGTATAAAGACATCAGCTTCTTTAAATGGTCACAAATGTCAAACAAACAAACATTCTTTAAATTTAAGGTGGGCGTGTCGCGGTCGGATCGTTCTCAACCCTTTTGCCGACTGTTCGCTCGCCCTCAGCGGATCGCCCTCGAATGCCATCTTAACTTTCCCGGCGGAAACATTTTTTTTCTTTTTCGCCTAATTTTTTGTTTTTATTTTGACGTGTGGTTAAATGGGAGCAGAAGATCGCAATGCGGAGTGTGTGTGTATTCGTGCCAGTCGGCTCAAGAGCAAAAGGGTCATAAGTTATGTGCCAACGACCTCTTAGAGGCGAAAAAATAATAGTCGTCGGACAGACGGGAGTTAGGAGAGCCGGATGGACACGGTTATTGCCTCCAAGTGGACGGACGAAACAAACACGCCCCAAAACAAGAAGGATGGTTTATTTAACTCGCGTCCTTGTCCGAATCTGAGACGGATCCATTAGAGATGTGTCGTTTACTAGGTGTTAACGTTAAAGAAGTTATAAGCTCATCCCACAAGACCTGATGCTCGCGTGTGGTATTAGGGAAGTATAGGAAGGAGAAAAAGAAAAGATGGCTTTTTTTTTCCTCCATCTGCTTTCTCGTACCACACGCGAGATCTTGTTGTAACTTGTTAACACATTAAATAAACACAAATGCAAACCTATTTACGTTGCCTTTTTAGACTCATATGTCAGACTGCCTGAGCGGGGAATCGAACCCACGACCTTTGGGACCAAAGGCCGAGGCCCTGCCGCTGTGCCGTGTCAGTATGGCTCAGCAGTAGGACCTCGGCCTTTGGTCTTTCAAAGGTTGTGGGTTCGTTTCCCCGCTCAGGTAATCTGACATATAAGTCCAAGAGGCAAGGTTTGCGTCTGTATTTATTTAACTCTAGTTGAGTCTTTGGCTTTCCGTCTTTAAGTATTAAAATATGTTCATGAAAATGAAGAGAAAACCACTCCAAAATCGCTTATAACGGAAAACTATGGGATACTAAAACAGACAAAATATTATCTAATAATAATATAATAATGAAATTTGTTGTGGAAACAGCAGGCCTGGAAAGGGTCCGAGGACCACTAACAGCCAGCCTCATTATAAAAGACTCCGGATTTTGATTTTAAGTGCAATGGTCAGGTCTTTTCAGAAAAGCAGTCGAGTTTGTTATGTCAAGTAACCTCTTAGAAGTATTTACAGAGGAGGCTGACACAGTTTCATCAGTTAGTGAATTCCAGGCTGGAATTACCCGCGTGGCAAAGGAATTCTCTCTACAATTTTGTTTGTATTTTGGGATGACAAGCTTATAACTGTTACCCCTTGTTCGTATTAGAGTGCTGATTTCGGAGATTGGAAGATCCACTTGGAGTTTATTGTCAAGAATTTTATAGGTTACGATTAAATCCGTTTTTAATTTTCAAAGCTCCAAGTGTTACTGATAATACTATCAGTAACTTGCAAAACAAATAAAAAAAAAAGGAGAAAATGGTGCAAAACATGATAATTTGCAATAAATACAGGCTGTCCATTGATTAATTGGTGTCCTAATTACGAACGTGTATTACAAATTAGCAACAAAAGCAGTCGTAATGAGGTTTCGTTCATTGGAAGGAACAACTCAAAAGTTTTCACTAAAAAAAATTATACTTGTACACCAATACTTAATTATTGTTGAACACAAATTCGATAGCCATTTTCAATTTCGCTTTTGTCAAACTTTGACGGGTTATGAACTGATAGCGTCCGTGATTTTTGCAAACAGCTACGTTGTATTCATCACATAGCTTGTACACTTGGTGTTTTATACAACCAAACGGTAAAAAAAAATCGCTGGGGAAGGGGGTGGGGGTGATAACGGATTAAAAAAAAAAGATGGATGCTAGAATCATGTAGCTATTCGTTTTGTGACGCATCAAATGTTTGAAACGGGTTTGACAATACCAAGTATCTTTTCACTGCATTATTGGTTAGGAGGAGTTTGGAATTTGTAAGCAGTGACGAACTGGCACGTTAGAAATATTTTTAGCTTTTAGAGGAAAGCTGATTTAAAAGAAGAAGGAAATGGCTAGTATTCCAACTGCTACGATATGTTAACTGATGATCAGTGGCGCAGAAAACTGGGTTTTGGATGGGTTGACCGTTCGAATGCCGTTCAATCCCCCCCCCCCTCAATTTCCCGTGGCAAGGTGGCCTGATCATTAACACGACTATCTCATATGTCAGCAGTCCAGGGTGCGAGCCTCTTCACCGCCACCCCTGGCATTTTCGAGACGGGAAGTACTCTGTGATGCCTCGTGCTCATGTCGATTGTGGCATGTAAAAGATCCTGGGAGTTTCCGATTGGAATTACCTAAAAAAAAGTTGTCTGTCTTCTGACGCCATGGCTTCTGCTGGGTGTGCGTCAAACCTTGAAACCTGCCACCCGCCCCCCCCCCCCCCTTCGCGTTCGTATTAAGGCTCCTCGAAGATCGTCATACACTATTACGAGCTAAAATTCCAAAGTTCTTTCCCCGAACTTTTGCTACCAAAAACACAAATTCTTTTGTAACGGCTTTTCTTTCCTGACCAACTTTCTCCTTTTTTTTTCTTACAAAAGTTCCATTTGAAATGAGACTTGATATAGGATTTATGGCAAACGGACATGGATTACAAACGGGATTATGGCTACTGGGCTAAGATATTCAGGTCTTTCGGGATTATGGCAAACGCGATTATGGCAAATGGGATTGTGGCAAACGCGATTATGGCAAACGGGATTATGGCAAACGCAATTATGGCAAACTGTTTTCATTTTTCTTGTTTATTTCTTGATCACCCCCCTTCCTTCGCACACACGTGTTGTTCTTTCGGACAGACTCAAATATGAAACTGAAACGTATCTAAGCTAAATAAAAAAAAAGTTATTTCGTCTAAGCAGAAAGGGACCTAAACCGAACTAAGTCTAAATTAGAAAGCATAGACTGAATCGAACTACGTTTGAAAACGGAAAGCGTGGTCTAAGTAGTGTATAGGTATAAATGGAACTGCGTCGAAATTCGGCACTTTCTGTGAATAAGCTAGTCAGTGTACGTGTTCGGTTTGCACTGCCGCTCTCGCTGCGGCTAAACATATATCAGAAACGCCTACTAATCAGAATTAGTTTAATAAAAAAAATGCTTCGTTAGTAGAAGCTACGAATTTTAGACTGATCACGGTTATTTACTCAACTGTACAGCAAATTCATTGAAAAAAATACAAAAACAAGTTTTTCGAAAAGTCGGAAATCACCGATATTGAAACTCGAACTCGCACAATTGTGCTTTTTAAAAAAAACTTCAATTAATAACGTGTCACGTAAACATTTACGTGACTGTTCTGGCTAATCGACTATGTCACGACAATTTGCGTATTTGTTAGTGCGAAAACGTCTATGCGAACTGAGCGGAAAAATTTAATTACATAATTTGATTTATGTCCTTATCTTCCTATTTTTTTTCATGTTGTCTAGTCAGCGTTCGCAAACTTTTTCTTTTAACGGTAAACATTATTTTTATTTCACCACCGTGAGGAAGTAATAAAAATGAAATATCGTGCACTTTGTATCATATGTTAGATATTCTTGGCTTCAATAAATCTTTAATTCTTAGAATAACGAAAACATTTCCATAAAAAAATGCCTAAATTATGAGTTGCTGAATAACGTTTTTTCCCCTATAACTCTATCTGCTCTAATAGACCGACCAATTTTTTTTACCTTTAAATTAATAATATTTTATTGAATTTCAGAGATAAAATGATACGAGATGACTATGAATAGAAAGATTATAAAGAAAACGATACGAAAATGTAAAACCCATACTACGAAATGACGAAATTAATATTGCAACAAGACACAGCGGAGATAAGAAGACATCGAAGCATCGGGGCACCATACGTCACATATTGCTTGACCACGAACAATTACTGGCCATGAGCTCGGCTTCAAAGCTTTTACAACTTGCCCAGCTTCGTGAAAATGAGGATGGCAAGCCATAGAAAATCAAAACAGGTTTTTTTTTGGCTGCTGCGTATCGCTATATTTTTCTTTTAACAAAATATGTGGCGACTGTAGCTCTGACACTGGAAAGACTTGGAGTATGAGTGCAAACCAGATTTACCAAACCTCCTTAAATTTGTCGACCTGTTGAATTTGAATTTTTTTTTGAATTTTTTTGAATTTGACCGTCCATTGTAACAGAAAGAACAACTTCAGCGTTGTACGAGAATGCCGCGTCTGTATTGCGATATTATAGTCTTTGGTAGATCAGCTAGGCCAAAACGATTCCACTAAATGTATAGTTTACTGTTTTTGTGCGTAAGTTTTGCTGTGTAATTTCGGAGAGGTTAGTAGACAAATCCATAGTCTAGGAAAGCAAACTATTATTTAATTTGATGATCGTTTTGCTGAGCAACCAAACACTGCAGAGTGAAACACCCCTCCCCCCCCCCTTTCACCTGTAAAATCGTCCATGTACCGGGCGTTGGAGTCGTTGCGTAGCTATTATTCAAAATAAGAATGAATATAATCTTTTAGTTTAAAGGAGGGTGTCGAAAAACGGAAAACAAGGTATGCAACCGGGAAACTTATGAAAACGGTGAAACACTGGATATATATAAAATATTATTTCTATAACTTTTTTTGTGTGTGGGCGGATCTCAGGAGTTATTTTGTGTTTAGGAGTTTACAAAAAGGTTAAGAAATGGAATGTACAACTGAAAATAGATTTCCCCTTTGGACTAATGTGTATTATGTATTATAAAGCTGAAATTCGTCGCCCACTGTCTGCCTCACTTACACTGTTGCGCAGGCTACGGCCAAACTTCTACCACAAAAAACCTTGTGAATAAAAAAAAATCGAATCCTTCGGAGGATATGTTGAACATAAGTGTATGTCCCACGGTTATTGATGTTATACATATATTATATTACATGTTTGGCTGCAACACATGCGACACTTCAAAAAGCGTTGATGTAATATTTTATGGACATGACCATGTTTCTTAGTTTCCTATACTCCCTGTTTTGTGAACACTGGGTGCTAGACCTGACACAATATATCACCCCAGAAACAACATCAACACACAAAAATTTACATTGAGCATTTAATGTGTGAATATTAGCTTGAAGCACTGATTATAAAAGTCTTCTAAACAACTAATCACGCGAAATTACAAAACTGTTGGACAACAGAAATCTAAAGAATGAAATAACAAGGTTCTAAAAGTAAGGAGTCAATACGTTTGGTAGTGAAAAAAGAAATGACACTAGTAGGAGTTTGCTAGACAAATCTAAAACCGTCACATTTTCTATACCTATGACAATGAAATGATAATTCTAAAGTTAGATAGTGACACACATAAAACATAATAAAGTAACGTGTGAGTGAAGTGAGATAAAGAAATAACCTCTCTCTCGTTATGATGACCAATGAAGTCATTGGCCAAACCACAGGAGGTTGGAAATAGGCGAATGTTTTGAAGTAACGAAACATCAGCGGAGATGGATTGAAAATTAGCTACTACACAGCATACTGGATAAGCTGCTCTGCTGTGAACAGGAACATGTTCACCATCTTTAAGTAAGGATAGCGTCTTACAAATTAAAAGAAAAATGCAATGAGGCAAGAGTTAAATCGATTCTAAAGAGAGAGACTTACAAATTAGTAGGAGAAATTGAATGAAACAGAGTTTAGATTTTACAAGAGTTATAAATTAGAAGAAAAAAGTGACTGAAACGAGTTAAATAGTTCGATTCGCAAAATAGGGTTTTACGAAGTAGAGGGAGAAATATGAAAGGCAGGAGTTAAAAAATAGAATTTAAAACAGGTGAAAATTAGGAGATAAAATTAATTGAGTTAACACTTGAATAATAAGATTCTAGAAACAGTGACATAAAAGAAAAAAATGAAATGAGACTGTATAAAGTTAAATAGTAAAATTCTGAGTATGGAATTTATAAATGAGATACAAAAATGAAAAGTGGCAGGAGTTAATTGCAGTTAAATTGTTATTCTCACAAAGATCTAGGCAAAATGATACTAGAGGAAATAGTAAGATTCTAAACAAAGAGCCTTTTAAATCAGAGAGAAATATGAAATGAGACAAGAATTAAATATTAAGATTTTGACGATCAGGATTTACAAATTCGATAGAAACTCACTAATTATAGGAATAAACTGACAGGAGTTAAATGATAAGGACTGACAAGTTGGAGAGAAATATCAATTCAGTTAAGAGTTAAAAAGTAAGATTCATAACACAGAGATTTATAAATTCAAAGAAAATATGGAATGATACAACAGTTGAACAGATTTTAAGAATAGCCTAGAAGGAAAAATAGAATGAAACGAGTTAAATAGCTTCTGAGGACAAGAACTTGTAAAGTAGAGGAAAAGGTGAAAAAAATGTGTGTTAAAAGTAGTATTCTAAAGATATAATGTCTGATATAGTACATAGGTACAAATTAGAAAATAAAATTAACTGAGTCAAGAGTTAAATGTACACTAAGGAATTATAAATTAAAAAGAAAAAATGGCATGAGCCATGAGTTAAATAAGCAAGATAAATGGAATGAGTTGAAAACTTCATAATCTGAAGGAAAAATTAAAATGAGACAAGCGTGTAATAGGACGATCCTGAAGGTATGGAATTACAAATTCGAAGACGAAAATGGACTGAAGCAATAGTTAAGTAGGGAGTCTAAGGATAGGGACTCCTTTTTTAACTAGACAAGAGTTAAACAGTGAGATTAAAGATACAGACTTACAAATTAAACGAATAATACTCAAAAGTTAAAGAGTAAAATTCTAAACATAGGGACTCACAATTAGAGGAATAAAATGAGACAAGTGTTAGATAAAGATAGGGAATTGCAAACTGGATAAAATAGAACGAGACAAGAGTTAAAAAGTAAGATTCTAAAGATAGCTACTTAGAAAGATGGGGATAATGAATCTTTTCAAGCTGGCATTTCTTGTTTGAGATTGTGCATTTGATGGAGTAATTTTAAGGATAGAGATTTATAAATTAAAAGAAAAAATGTAACGACACATGAGAAAAGTAGAAAAGAATGGAATGGAAAGTATCGGCCAGTAAGCTACAGCTTTTTGAAGGTAACCAAGTGGCAGATGTTAAGTGGAAGGACCCACCACCATGACAGTTGTTTTTTCCCGCACAAGGGAGGAAACCAGAGTACCCGGAGGAAACCCTCGTGCTACGGGTGAGACACAACCGGAGAAAAACTTGTACTATACACTATACACTTCCGTTCGCCACGATCGAACACTGGTCTGTAGCCAGAGATGTACAGCTGGGACCAAGACGCCTATCGAATCTGATGCTCATGGCTACCAGTGCACCAACATCTCCAAGTTAGGGACTAACTAACTAGCAACTTACAAAATTAGAAGGAAAATACGGAATGAGACAAATTAACTAGTTAGATGCTAAGTATAGGGACTAGCAGAAGGAAATGGAGTGAGACAAGGGTTAATATATATATTAAAATAAAGAACTTAATAAGTAGAGGAAAAGACATGAGGAAAGTAGTAAGATTCCAAGGATAGGATAATTTGAAAATAAAATAGAATGAGAGCAGAGTTAAAAATTAAGATGTAAGTATCCTAAAAATAGGGACTAACGAGGGAAATTACTGAGACTAATAAATTAGAAAGAAACTGGAATGGTACTGTGAGTGTCGTGTGCACGTCATTGAATCTGTCATATGTATTTATCAACAATATGTGACCTCGGAATAGACTGCTGTGACGATGGCTGCCTGTGCAGTTAAGGACTACCAAACGAACCCACCATTGAAAATTTACTACATCACTTACCGAAACTAAAACCTTGTTCAAGTTCTTAAATATTTAATGAGTGACACCATAAATAGAACAATGACAACAAACAATCGGTCATAACCTCCAATTCAACGGCGGTATATTTATAATAGCATAATGCGCTCGAAAAGTTTAAAAAAAAAGTGATATCACACCCAAAAACCAAAAGTGGCAATAGGGTCATCAAGTTGAAAATGGTTCGCCTTTCAAAGGAGTGATACCAACAGATCAAAACATTCGTCAAGCTAATCCCAACGACTAATACTCAGCCATTAAAGGAAAAACTCCATCCACAACGCTACCAAACGTAACAATGAACACGTTTGTCATTTAATCTATGAAAGTAATACTCGGTGGGATTAACTCGGTAAAGGTGTTGGTCTGTTGATATCACTCATTTGAAAGGCCATACTATTCTCAACTTGACATTCTTTTCACCAGTTTGGATGTTTGGTTTATTTTACACGATATGGATTAAATCAATAAAGGCTTTAAAAATACCTACAATTCATTATTCCCTTGACGTGTATAAATTACACGAATAGAGATTAGAGCAGCACACTTTAGCGAGTGCATCACTTCCAATGCTGCATTTGCTCGCAGTGTTATGTCCCCCCGAGATAACCCCCCCCCCTCCCCGTCGCCCCGTTCCGAGACAACCTTAGCAGTTGAAAAGGACCTAATTCGACAATTTCAAAGGGTTTCAAAGGGTTTAACGAGCATTAACCACTCCTGGTTATCTGCCCGAAGCCCTAAGCCCTAATTTTATTTCTGTACAACAATGAGATGGAAATAACAATACTGAAACACCAGGGTTGGCATAGTATTTCATAGGCTGGTTTTTGTTGGGCTTTTACGTGGCATTTTTAATGAAATACGATCCTCATTACGTTATATATTTGTGTTAAATGGCAGCTGAAGACGTAAACTTAATTCAATTCAAACCGTCTCCAATGCAGAACATCAAAATTTATTTAATGATGTACTACATAAAACTTGAACATAAGATAAGAGACTTGTTCTGTTTTAATAGTACTATTCTGTTATTTAAAGTGTATATTGTTTTGGGTTCATTTTAGAGAACAGTTACCCTTATCAACAATAACTTTTAAAAGGAGCAAGTAATAAACAATAGAAAAATTATTATCCCACTTAGGTGGTTTTTAACAGGTATTTACCGGTAATTGCCAGTATCCTGTAAAAAGCTCCTTTTTTCCACGATAATTGCTCACCCTGTGAAACCATGTAGCTGACAATGTAGAAACAATGTTGTGAGAGTGAAAATGCGTTGTTAAAACATTGTTGGGCATATATAACGACCAGTTGCCGGATAAATTACCACCTGCCAGGCAGAAACAATTGCAATAGCTTATTGGGAGCTGCATTAAACTCAAGGTTAGCAGACCTCTTAAACATATATATGTAACAAACGAAGACACAATGGAGCGAAAGTAGTGAATTGCTAAAAATCACTATTATTTACAGCTTGTGTTTTTCAGTCCACTCGCAGCCAACTTCGAAGATCCTGCACGATAGTTAGAACTCGTGACGTTTTTTTATTTCTTATTTGTCGGTAGTCATGGGGTTCTAGGGGCGTGCCTGTTAAAAGAGAAAGTGCGCACGTTTTCAGTGAAAGTTTTAAGTTCAGCGATTAATCTTTTAAGCCAAACTTAAGTTCTAAATTTTCTTTTCGCACCCGGTTTTTTGTTTAGTTAAGGACGGTGTTTGTTTAGGATTTGCTCGCATTATCTCACGTACACAGCTTTAATACTTAGTTCCGCCAGTTGATAACATGTAGATCAGGTAGGAAGTGGAGCTAGCTGTTCGTAATCCATTTTAAAACACACACACAAAAAAACGTCGTCTGATTTCCCTGTTGAAGGATGGACGCCACCCATCTCGTTCTTTATATCCAGGAAACACCCAGTCTCTAATTTTATTTATTTTAGAATTTTTTTTATTAGTGTGGCGCAATTCAAATCTATCATCTTCTTTTCCTATAATGAGGGTGCGGCGAAATTTTAATAAAGGGTGTCTTAAGTGTTTTCCTTATGTTATATGCAATAAAGATGATGGCTGGGCTGCAGTCTATTGCATTTTTTTTTCTACGACATTAAAACTGGTAAATTAAAAAAAAAAAGTTTCTCGGGCACTAGGTCTTCAAAAAAATCGACGAGGGATTCTATGCAGAGATTTTCGCACTAACTGCCGGAAAGCTCTACAAGGATGTCGGGCGCAAGAGGACAAAGGTACGAGAGGAAATCTACAGATTGGATCGAGGGGGGGGGGGGGGGAGACTTTCCATAAGTTACAATTTCAATTATGCTTATGAGATGTGGTTTCTTAAAGAACGACGGTTCATTGGAGCTCGCATGAATTGCGGGGCTCGGTGATATATTCTCATGCCATGTTTTATGGTGTAAGAGCCCCTGTATGCCAGTATTATGGAGCCTGTGGCTTCCTAATAGCTATTGTAGAGTTGATTATGTTGTTATTCACATCCTGAGATATTTAGTGTGTATATTTATTGTATATACTAAGTAGTGCAAGTGTACTTGTATTGTGTAGCTCATTGCAGTTAAATATAGACCTTGTCCACATTATATGTATATGGCTGTGTGGTTATAATGTTATTACATCTATATGTAGGCGGAGCCTGGGTAGTGAAGATGAGACGGTACAGTGTTGTAGTGACATCTAGGGTAGCCTACCTGAGCTACCTGGGCCCTAATAAGTAAAGCCCTGGTGCTAGAAAGTAGTTCATGTCTGGGCTTCTAGCCCAGGAACACTCCTTTCCTCTGCCAAGTAAAAGCCTCCTAATCTACCTAAGCTTAGTGAACCACTGAACTGTCGGTGTCGACTGGAATAAACCTAAAGCCCTAACTTAAACTTGATTAGCTTACTTCTGGTTCGGACGTAGGAATAACTTTACCCTAGCAGTGACTAAGGGTTGCATGGAAAATAAAAAAACTTGGTGGTTAAAATTGACATTTGGTTTAAGAAATAGCATGAAATTGGTTAAAGAAGTTACTGACCTTCGGATACTGTTTGCTGCAAACTGCAAGCGAATGGATAGAGATAGGTTGAATTTATATCGGAACGGTTGTCGTAATTAGGGTTACAATAAGGTTCAAATTGCAAACGGCTAATGTAGTCCCATTTGGGTGGACATCTTGCTTGGTAGAAGGGGGGGGGGGGGGAATGTTTAAAGGAATCTCGGAGAGCAACCCGGGAATCAATAAGCTACTCGATGTCGGATTTTACGTGTGAAATTCGACAAAATTAACTTTGTTTTAATAATGTGTGCACTTAAGAGGCAATTGTAATGCAATTGGGTTGACATTTTGCTGAGGCAGTGTTGGGAGATGATGCAGATGACATCACGGTGATTGTTGGGGTCTTGATGCGTAAAATAAAGCTAAAATCGGCAGCCGAAACTGACGTCATTACATTATGAAAACCTACCACCATATGTTAATTGATTTTCACTACTAGTCAATAACTCCAAAGTTTAATCAACTGAGTTGCTTTTGAGCCAATGGAGACGATTTTAATAGTGTGACTGAAACTTTAAAAATTGATTAAAAAAAGTAAGAAAAGGGCGAAAATCTTTACGAAGTTTGTTAAAAATCCTAAATAAAAAAAATTGATGCAGCACTTTATAACTGATGCGGCAGTGCCTGAGAAACATTTTAAAACTTTGTTACGCCTTAAATGCGTCTTTTTGTTTTCACCGAACGTTTTTCGAGGGTGTGAGAATTTTGTCAGTTTTATTATTATTGACTAATAAATCTCTTTCGTCGTTTGAAGGAAACCAGTGCTCGTAAAGACGAATTGGTTTAATTTTAGTGACGCACGGTTCGACTACCAAGCAGAGCGTTTCTCATCCTGTTCTGGTGTCAGCTTGTTTCCGTTAAAGTTTGAACCCCTTGACCCATGCATTTCAACTTTTCCACAAGTATTTTATGCCCTATTTGTGAGGTTAAATTAGTAAACCAATATTGTTGGCCATGGGAAGTGAGGGATATTGTATCTCAAATATCAGGATTATTCAGATCAGATGTCATTGTCCAATTAGTAAAACCAAGAGCGGCGTGAAGAAGGAGTCTCCAACACAATTTTAATCCGTGTTCTACCGATCGTTCTGTTGTCGAACTAGTGACCTTTTTTACTTTTGCAGAAAACGTGCAATGACAATTAGGCTCTGTGTAGGTTTTTACGTAATGAATATGCGTTAAAAATATCACTCGTGGTGCTAATAGTCCAAACATGTTTCAATTACCCAAGCACGTAGCGTTTACATCGCCTTAAACCGAAGAACGCGTATTCTTTCTCAAGCCACGACCGACTGACATAGAAATTGCGAATTTGCCTCCCACCGACACACCTGTTCTCGCGCGTGCCAGGCAGTTGATGCTTTTTAACATTGCATTGACGATACTTAATCAACTGGCTTAGAGCCAGAAAGCGAAATCCACAACTTCTCTCCCAGACGATCTTGTGACAAGTGGTGGAATATAAGGCGATAGTTACAACATAGATGCTGCCAACGCCTACTGACGTGTATGTCTTTATAAGCTCCTGGTACAACCATGATAAATGAATAGAGTTCGTAAGAACAAATAATAATAATAATAACAATAATAATAAACAGTCCATGTACATTTTCTGCCCATCAACAGCATTTACTCTTGTGAAGGGAATGGGCATGGGGGTGTGACCGACTGGTTCGCTCTTTGGAATTTGAGTCATACCATTCTGCCTGTAAACGCGCAGACTCGCTTACTGTGCTACGTTATTTCTAGTGTACAATTGCATATTTTTATGTGCTTTACATAATTTAGTAATTTTAAAGCAATTCGCTCTCTTAAAAAAATAACCTTAACAGACGTTAAAAAAACAGGAAACATTCGGAGTGACGTTCTTTCTATGTTTAAGTCATCTTGGGACGGAGAGGATCTTTTGCTGAGACCAAAAAGAACCAGAAAGTAGTCTGACTTAGGAAGTGATAAACCTCAGGTCTCGAACCACGAAACTGTCGATGCTGGCAAGCCAGAACGAAAATCCAGGAAGGTTATAAGAACCCTTTAAGATCATGGCAGTCTCGCGATCCGATGTTTCCAAAAAAGTCCAGTTGCCAAATGCTGATTTTTTGCCTAACCTAAAAAAACTGTCTCCACAAAATGTTTTTGCGCAGAGATGTTCTACAATATGTCCCTAATCCAAAACATAATGATGCCACCTTGGCACCCTTGAAGAATTCAAGACGAAAAATGGCGACACAAACTGTTGTTTTGTTTCAAGCTTCTAAACCGTTCAGCCGATTGAAAATTAAACCGTAAACCAATTATGTTTGGAATAAAATTTCCTTCAAAAAAGGTTCCATTCATAGTTTTGGTAAAATTAATCCTTCTTGCCGAAATTCGTTATTTAAGTTATTTTACAAAATTACTCAGAATAAAATCTGTATACTTGACAAAAATGTTTCGCCAATACAAAATTTACACATTAAAATCAGAGGTGAAACGATTTGTATTGAAGAAACATTAAAAAAAAAGTAAAGCAAATTTTTCTGAGTAATTTTGTAGCCACGACTAAAGCAACCATCTCATTCATATTTTCTGGCCACCGTGTTATCTGAGCTACCATGTTTTAATTCCGCCACCTTGTTTTCTGAGCGAACTAAGTCAAAGGCGTATTAGGAGACTAATTTATTCGGGGAAACGGGCGAAGGTACTGTAAGTTTGTAATTTTTAAAGAAAAAATGAAAGATGCCTGAAATAATAAAATGATGGGTGGAGAGCAAAGTTTTGATTGTTTGGGTCAACCATATATAACGTGACATATATCTTCCCACAGTTCACATATGTAACACTATTAGCGAAATCTATTAAGAAAAAGTTTAAAATGTGTTTGGGTCACGCTTGCATGTCATCACATGTCCCCCCCCCCCCACCCACCCCCTCGCTCATAACACGTGCCGATTTCTACAGTTGGAAGACTCGACATTAATTGCTTGTAAAGCAAAATACCAACTCTGCGTTTGTAACGACTGCCTTCTGTCATTTAAAAACTGCACAGATTTGTTTTTCCCACTCTATGAATCACTTCTAAAGAACATTAAAGATTATAGGTACATTCCCCGGTTGGCTTTTCTGTATGGCTAAGTTTTTCAACATTACTTCAGACGCATGTAAATGTTGCAAAGGCATTCCATTTTCCAATTTTCTCTTTGTGAGAACCGGTTTTGGTGCATTCACTCTAACCTGTGCAAATGTAGCAACTGCTATTGCGCGGGATGGTCATATATATTGAGAAGGAATGACCTTTTAAGCTAACCAGAAAATAACTGATCCTTCGTTTTTCAAATATTTATTTCAGAATCTGAAAATAAAATGATCGTAGTGGCCGAACGGATGTGGTCATTGGGAACTATTTCCAACCCGCCCCTGGAAAGTTCTGACAGAGACTTTGCAAGGTTTCCCATTGCTGATCAAGTGAGCGAACTTCCAGCAGGGCTGGTAGGGACATCTGCCCTATGTGTTTGGAACTATATGTGTGTTGATACTCCAATGGGCGGCGCCATACATAATGAGGTCTTTTTTCTGTTATAATTTGCATTAGCAAGTATTTGTACGAAGTCAGGGTGGATACAAATCGTGATTTAAAAAAAATATTGAAAAAACCAGATTTTTAAAAATTTTAATCTTTATTTTTTAACCATGTTTTTCTGTGGCGGTTCGTGGATATCATTTCTGGATATCTAAATCTGTATCATCCATAATCTTCAATAGTTAGTATTACATTAATTAGTATTACAATGTTTATTAAAACTGACCTCAGTGTTCGAATTGAAAATCAAAATTTGGCAAAAATTATATACGTTTATTTTGTAGGCATTATCTGTCTCAACGTGCATCTTCTAGGCATGTTTACTGTTTAGGTAGATAATGCCCAGAAAATAAATTTAATTATTTTGCCAAATTCAGATATTTGATTTGAACACTAAGGTCAGTTTTAATAAACATTGTAATACTAATACACATTACGTATGATACAGATTTAAATATATAGCAGGCCAGATATGTATGAGGCGCCGTTTGGGACTTAATGCACAGTCCATTCGTAAAGATATTTTTCAAACAGTAAATATATTTTTTACAATTGGTAAATATATTTCTCAGACTGTAAATATATTTAATCAAGCCGCACCTATAAATTTCATCCGTAAATATATTTTTTTTACCGTACATTTAATTTTACACCCGTAAATATATCTATTTTAACCGTAAATTAAAATTTGCATCCGTAAGTATATTTTTTACCGTACAGTTAATTTTTCATTCGCAATTATATTTTTAAAACCGTAAATATAAATTACCAGACCAACCTTACTTACTTATAATTTCGTCCGTAAATATATTTTTCAAACCGTAAATATATTTTTCAAACTGTAAATATAAATTTCAAAACCAACCGTAAATATTATTTTTGTCCTTAAATACATATTTATTTGTTCCGGCGGCAGCTATTTACTCCAACATCGGCCACTTGGCGGCTTTGGCCAGACACGTCCTCGAGCAAGGCGGGTAACGTTGTAATGGGCGCAGTTGACTCAATGAGTTCGTAAACTATACAGTATGTACGAGTGGACGTTTCAAGTGCTTGCGGTGGAAGATTTGGACGCTGCAGTGGCCTAGAGTCCCGGCAGTAACAAATAGTTAAGACTTACTGTACTAAAATTAAAAAGTGCAACCAAGATCCATTTTTCAAATGCTCTAGTCACGGTGCCAATTAAGTCCCAGGTGAAATTCTCAGTAGTAAGTGTTACCTATTTTTTATTGCCGGGACTCTAATATTTGGGACTTGGATCCCGGCATCGGGATTAGAGCTTTTTAAGAATAGGTCCCAGTTGCAATTCTCATTAGTAAGACTTGGTTAGTTTTTACTGTAGGGACTCCAGTATTTGGGACTTGGGTCCCGTCACCGGGAGTTAAGTTTGTAGAATGGATACCGGTTGTACTTTTTAAAACCCGTCCGGCGTGATCGTGAAGTGGAAGTAGCTTACCGGTATACCAGTAAACAGGACCCACACTAAACAAAAAAATGTATTTAAGGATGAAAATTAGATGTACAGTTGGTTTGGAAATTTATATTTACAGTTTGAAAAATATATTTACGGTTTTAAAAATATTTTTATGGACGAAATTATAATTGGTCTCGCAATTTATATTTACGGTTTTAAAAATATATTTAGGAATGAAAAATTAAATGTACGTACGGTAAAACATATACTTACGGATGAAAAATTAAATTTACGGTAAAAAATATATTTACGGACGAAACTTATACGTGCGGTTTGGTAAAATATATTTACAGTTTGAGAAATATACTTACGAATGGACCTTACATTAAGTCCCAAATGGCGCCTCATAGATATGATTCAAGTAAAAAGAATTGTTTGAACTTCATCAGTCATCAGTCAAGTCATCGCCTCATTGTCTCATAACTGCTTTCTTTTTAATTCGGTACTTTCAGCAAAACCACAAGTTCAATTTTCCAGCTTTGACTGTTGTTGGGAGATTGCGTATTTTTGTGCGTATCCATTTAGTGAAAACGACCTCTCCACTCCTGCAGAAGAGGCTGTCGTCATTAGCAGCTCTTTAGCGACACCGATCATGAGAGAAACTAAAACTTAAATCAGACATTTTACAGGGTGTAATTAATTGAAATATTTAAAGGATGGGTAAAATTATTGATTTAAATCTAGATTTTTTATTACTAAAAATCAATTGATTTAAATCATGATTTAAATCGTAATTTAAATCGAAGCAATTAATGAAAATCATTTGATTTAAATCGGCTTGATTTAAATCAATTCACCCTGTGCGAAGTAATTTTTCCCTACGAAACGAAGTGATAATAAAATCAGAACTAGAACCCTAACGAATGACCTCTCTGGCTACATTTTTTCTCCCTACCATGTTGGTATAGAAGGTTCTTGCGGTCCCATCTTTCCTAAACTGTCCAAGTCACCATTCAGTCTCCACGACCACAGAGATTCTCCTAACATGGTAATGTCATCTGAATCATGGTTCCTCGACTTTTTGGTTTCTTTCGTCCAAGATAAACAATGCGACCGTTCTCTCGACCAATAATTCTGACCGAGCTGCAACTCTTTTAAAACACAAAATGATGTCAATTGGCGAAGTGTACCCTTGTACTTGCTCCTCCTAACACCTTTCCTTCGTGTCCGTAATAGATTCCTGTCCTAAATGACGTAGGACAGTGAACAACACCTGACGTTGCCCACAAGCTTGCATGTGCTGCGTCTCCAAGCAGAAGATCTTGGACGCCAAAGGGTATAGTAATGTAGGTTAGCAGGCCAACAGGGTCGACGGAGATCGCCTTGTTTGCTAGCCGACCGTAGATTGGACGTAATGCGGCTCGAGATTTCACATTTTTGTTTAATAAAGCTAAGTGCACCAACCAATTTGCATCTGCTTGTAGAGTCAAGAAAGAGGAAAAGCGTTCATTTACACTCGTAAATTTACACTCGTAAATTGTGATCTGTAAGCCTTTTTTGAACACTCCAAAGCACAAAAGAATAAGTGTGTTCATTGCCTCCAATTTTATAAAATTTAATAAAGAAATAAAAAAAAAATCATTTGGGTAAGTTATTTCCATTTACGCACGTCGCATAACGGTAAAAATTTTAACTTCGTTTTATTTAAGCTTTGTTTCTTGATGACCGTCAACCCGAACGTCAAATTAGGCCGGTAAAATTTAATTAGATGGTTCTCAGGAGTGGTACTAAAAAATTGAAGCGAGCCGTTGTTTCTGTTTACATTATTCGCATTTTTTCAGATGTGGGCGATGGCTTTTTTACCAAACAAAACAATCCTATAGCTTATATTTTGTTGTGGAGTGTAATGTCTTAGTGTTTTAGTGGCAGGTTCAGCCACGTTGAGAGTGTAAAATTGTTGCACATTATATAAAAGATCCAAGTTTTTAGTTGTAACGCGTTCTGAACGCCCTTTAAGTTTCGTTTCGAGGCGATCACTGTGAATACAGCAATGGGTTTATATGGTCATCGGCTCCAGAAAGTGTTTGGGGGAAAATGTTGATATGTGATCGGAACCGTTTTAGGGGCCAAGAAAATGACCCGCACGTGAACTCCTGAGAACCACTTAATTAACTTTTAGCGGCGAGATGTACCTCAAAAACATAAAAAGATTTAATGCGCGACTTGATCAGTGCCTGGTTTCATTTGTCGTTCGAGAAATTAATAAATTAGTGATTTTCTATGCTTTCAAGGATTTTCTTCCTAATTACAGCAAGTCGTACGTTTTGTGACTTTGGTATTTGCATATAACCCAATAAAAGGGGAAAAAATAGTCAATTATTTCTCAATGAACCCAGGCGCTGGTTCATGAACAGCACGGAGTTTGCAAAATCGGTCAATTATCTCACACCGCAGCACCTCGTAATTCCCGAATGTTTGATGACGCGCGGTGGGAAGAGTGCAAAGAAGCTTCTCAGACTACGTTGGTGCTGTTACGCGATAACGCTGCAACACATTATCCAAACATACGAAGTAAAAAAACAAAAAAAAACACTTGCCTATATCTTACATAAAATGTTTACTAGTCCATGAAAAAAATATCATTCGTGGAAATTAAAAGACATTATGCACGCGCATGACTTGCTTAACATCTTTTATTTAGATAGATCATTTTCTTAGTTCTGAGGTATTGAATTGACAATAAAATCAGTATGCATGACGTGCTTTCGAACCCCCTGTGGGCTGGGGGTAGAATAAGCCCACCGTACCCCTGCGTGTCGTAGAAGGCGACTAAAAGGGAACCCAAGATCACGGTCTGCTAGTGTGCCAAGGGTCTGCATGGCGGAGGGTTTTTAGTCCGTCTTGAACACTAGCAACCTCAACACTACGGTTTGCGAGTGCGCCTACGGTGTGTATGGCGGGCAGGTTTAACACCCGTCGCAAGCACTAGTCGGAAAGAGGTGAAGGGACATCCGGACAAACCGGGCCCGGGGTGGCTGCTTAGAGGATGTTTGGTGGTTCAAATCCCCTTTTGGGTTTGATTCCAATTTGCCCGTTCTGGCCACTGGGCTTTTCATCCTCATCCCCCAGCATGTTGGCCGTGTGCTGCAACCTGGTAATCCGTGGAGGCGGAGATCCTGGCTTTCGGGCTTTGGCTCCTTATTCCGGAGGACGGGTGGCCTGGGCGAGCCGGCCTAAGGTCAATCGGCTATGACCTTTCGGGTCCTGTCGATGTGGGGAGGCGGTTTGTGCTGTATCCATCTGCATCACGGACCCGAACTGTTTGGGTTATCGACGGAGGTGGTGTGTACGGCTTCCTTGGTGGCCTCGCCTCTCGGCATGCTTAGGCTGCCACCTCTCGGAGATAGACGGCGGTGTTAAGCTTCCTGGTGCAGGGCCCTGGATATGCGGCTTCCGGCCCTGCATCACCCGAGTGCCGCGCGGGGCTTTATTTTCTGGGGAGCGCGCCGCCGCGACTTCTTTTTTGCTTTCAATGGCAACTTCGTCCCCCCCCTCCCCCGCAAAAATTTCTTCCCCCCTAAATTCTTCCCCTCCTCGCCGCACTAGCAAGCGCCAGAGGAGGGAACCTGAGATGGTTGGGCCTGGTGCCCAGTTACCAGACTTGCGTAAGAGTCGGGACCAAGTCCCGAAGTTCCTGGTGGTGACAGGCGAGGGCCGAGATGTTACGCAACTCGGTCCATTCGCTGTACACAAAGCTTTGAAAGGGATCTGTGGTTCTGATCCAAAGAGTGTCTCTCGGCTCCGTGCTGGGGGATACCTTGTGGAGGTTGCAGACGATGGTCAGGCGAAGAGGCTTTTGAAAGCGAGTGCACTGGGGTCATGCCCAGTGCATGTCGAGCCGCATCGTACTTTAAACAGCAGCAAGGGGGTCGTGACATGCTTCGATTTGAGGGGTCTCAGTGATGATGTCATCCTGGGCGAACTCAATTCACAGGGTGTTACGGCTGTGAGGCGTTTGACACGGAAAGGCGAGAATGGTGCCCAGCCAACTGACACATTTTTCCTGACCTTTGATACGCCAGTTGCACCGCAGCACATTACTGCCGGTTACCTGCGCTTGAAGGTCAGGAGTTATGTTCCGAATCCGATGCGGTGTTTCCGCTGTCAACGCTTCGGCCATACCAGCGGCTCATGTAAAGGTAGGCCTACCTGTGTTTCCTGTGCTCAGGCAGCCCATGAAGGCGCTGACTGTGCTGTCCCGGAGCAGTGCGTCAACTGCGGTGGTCAGCACCAAGCCTCTTCACGGGACTGTCGTGTTTATGTTGAGGAACGTCGAGTGCAGGAACTGAAGGTGAAGGACGGGCTTTCCTACTCGGAGGCCCGAAAGAAAGCCAAACTATCGGCGCCGGCTATGACACGTTCTTTTGCGCAGGTGTGCAGTGCGCCATTGTCTGGCCCAGTTAGTGAGTCTGCTGATTTGGCAGATTTACGCGCTGAGCTCAGGTCTTTGACGACGACGGTGGGCAAGCTTATAACTTTGTTGACTCTGCAACATCCATCTCTGCAGGGTCTTTTGGGTCCTTCGGACCCGGTTGCTGCCTTGCCGTCTACATCTGCCCAGCCTGCAAATGCTTCTGCTTCTGCTGCTGTTTCTGCTCCTGCTGCTGTTTCTGCTGCTGCATCTGTTCCCAGGCAGGTTAAAGCTTCAGCTAAGCTTCCGCCTGCCCGGAGTGAACCACAGAAAACGAAGAAGAAGGCTCCTGCTGGTAAAGCCTCAACACCGCCCGTGAGGACGTCGCCACCAGGAGAGAAGGTGAAACGGTCGTTGAACGGCCAGCTTGCTGAGGGGTCCGTTGTGTCCCCTCAACATCTTGTTGATACTTTGCCCATGGAGCAGGGAGAGATTTCCTGTTCCAATTCTCCGGAACTTTTTCCTCCTTCCGAGGACAACTTTGTTCTGAATCTCACTCCATCTTTTGATTCGGGTGAGGATTCGGATGTTTTCGGATCGCCCAGAGGAGGAGTCGAGGAGAATGATTCAGTCTTCAGCCCGCCCTAATGCCTGTGCATGCCATCGTTCAGTGGAACTGCCAAAGTTATCGGACCCATGCCGAAGAGCTGCGGCTGCTTTTGTCGCATTGGCGACCTCTGTGCTGCTGTCTACAGGAAACCTGCTTTAAGGCGTCAGATAATCCGGTTGTTCGAGGTTATTCTGTCTACCGTCTGGATGCTGACCCTGTGCCACGTGCACATGGTGGTGTTGCAGTGCTGGTTCAACACTCTCAGCCGCACGCCAGTGTGCCTCTGCACACTAGGCTTCAGGCGGTAGCAGTTAGAGTTTCTTTCCACTTCGATATTACTGTCTGTTCGCTTTATTTGCCACCGGATGAGGTCTTTGGGGTTGGTGACCTGGAGGACCTGGTCCGCCAGCTTCCTGCCCCTTTTCTATTGCTGGGCGACTTTAACAGCCACCATGTCCAGTGGGGAGGACCTCATACAGACAACAAAGGGAGGATCCTTGAGGAGTGGATGCAGAGGGGGTCTGTTTGCATCCTGAACGATGGAGCCATGACACACTGTAACCTGGCCACGGGCAATTGGTCAGCGGTGGACTTAGCCTTTTGCACGCTGGCCATCCCAGTTCACTTCACTTGGGGTGTCACTGCCGATCTGCATGGAAGCGATCACCTCCCCATTGTGTTGTCCACAACACAAGGGGGTTCTGTGGCTTCCAGGCCAGCCCGGTGGGCGCTTAAACGTGCTGAATGGTCAGCTTTTGCTGAGGCTGCTGTATTTCAGCGTGCGGTTGAGGACTTTTCTGATGTGGATGAACTTTCCACTCATTTCGCTGATGTGGTCCTTGCTGCTGCTCATGCTACTATCCCGCGTACGTCCACTCAGCCGCGGCGGGTTCCTGTTCCGTGGTGGACACCTGCTTGCGGGCAGGCCATTCAGGCCCGCCGGCGAGCGTTGCGTGCATTTACAGTCAGTCCAACTGCTGACAATTTTGTAGCCTTTAAGCGCTGTCGTGCCCGTGCCAGGTTTGTCATCCGTGAGGCTAGACGTGCTTCATGGGCGGTTTATGTTTCGTCGATCACGCGCTCCACGCCTTCTCAGCAGGTGTGGCGGAAGGTGTGCCAGATCTCGGGGAAGACCGTGCCTTCCCCGGTTTCACAGCTGAAGGTGGCGAATACCGTGATATCTTCTGTGCCGGATATCGCCGACTGTCTTGCGTCTGCGTTTGCGCAGGTCTCGAGTGATAACCATTATGATCCTGGTTTCCTCAGAATAAAGCGTAGTGAAGAGGCTCACCCTCTAGACTTTCGCTCCGACGGGCTAGAGGAGTACAATTTACCGTTCACCAGGCAGGAGTTTGTTTCAGCTTTGTCCAAGTCGCATGACTCCGCCCCAGGGCCTGATGATGTTTACTATCAGCTGTTGAAACATCTGCCTCTAGCCTCCCAGCAGTTCTTGGTGGAGATGTTCAACCGTGTGTGGGCGGAAGGCTCTGTTCCTGCAGCGTGGAGGACAGCAGTGGTCATCCCGATTGTGAAACCGGGCAAAGACCCTACTGCTCCTTCCAGTTATCGCCCAATCGCTCTGACTAGCTGTGTCTGTAAGCTTATGGAACGGATGGTCGGTGAGAGGTTGATCTGGGTGCTGGAATCACGGGGATTCTTATCTGCGTCCCAGTGCGGCTTTCGACGGTTTCGGTCAACCATCGATCATCTGGTTGCCCTTGAATCGGACGTGAGGGAGGCTTTTCGCCTGCGTCAACATCTGGTTCAGGTATTCTTTGACTTGGAGAAGGCGTATGATACGACGTGGCGTTATGGGATTCTCCGTAATCTCTATAACTATGGCTTGAGGGGACAGATGCCACTATTGCTTTCTGCTTACCTCTCGGGCCGTTCTTTTCGCGTTCGTGTCGGGGCGACTCTTTCCCGCCCGTTTGTCTTGGAGAATGGTGTGCCTCAAGGAGGTGTTCTTAGTGTCGTCTTGTTTGCTATAGGGATCAACCCCATTGCTCAGCAAGCTGCTGTTCCCCAGTCATTGTTTGTCGATGACTTCGGCCTGCGCTTTCGGGCAGCTCGCATGCAGACCTGCGAGCGG
>JAHWFP010249066.1:93682-106574 GCA_023313725.1 Lithobius niger
CCCCCCCCCCCCCCCCCCTCCCAACAGCGAGTTGCGCCGCAGGTTGATATAGCAAGTGGACTATAGGACGATCCCCGGTCTTTGTGTTTGACCTTTTTTCTATTCTTGGGTCTGTGCTGGTTTCCAAGGGTTAACGAACCCATTAAGGGAAAAAAATAACTTTTGCGTGGTCCGTTTTTCGCAATGCATTCCTGTTTTTTTATTCATTTATTTCAGTTTTTTTGTACTTACTTAGCGTTTTCTCTGTTGAGTCTGTTTTCCTTTTCATAAAAACCCGCGGGAATTGATTTCGAAAGACGCTACAGTGTCACGGAGAGATGGTCACGATTCTGCCATTAGGCTACTTGATTCCGTGCCACCTATTAAAAATGGCCAATAATCATAATAATTGAATTGTTGTGAAGGAATTCAGAACACGCCAGGGATCCAGAAAAATCACCATATTAACAAAACAAAACAAACAAAAAATGGGTTCAATGGTTCGCGGAGAGCGAACTGACCTCTACAATCTTGATCTTAAATCAATTTTTCTCCGCTTTTGTTGATGTTTTTAATGATTTCAGTTTGATACGCTTTGAACAATAAGGTCGCCGATAAATCCACCAGTTGCCAACAGGCTTCTTTGAAGGAAAAAACATTTTTTTTTCCCCCAAGCATCGCTAAGCCGAGTTAGCCGAAACAATACCGATGTTTTTAAGTGTTCAGGATTAGTTTAAAAGATATTTTATATTTACCCCATCAAGGACGTGAGATTTTTCAAAGAACATTAAATCGAGTTAGACGGTGTTTAAGTGTTCAGACCACGTTCAAAAATACTTATTGTAATCCATTCACACCAGAACCAAAACTTAAAGCTTAAAAAAACTTAAACCAAAACTTAAACCTAAAAACTTAAACCAAATTTTAAAGCTTCATTCGCACATCTATACAGCGGCGCATGGTTTAGTGATACAACTATGATTCTCGCATCCTTTTGCTGGGAGTCCAAGTTAGCCTGCCAGTTGACTGTTGCTAGGGTTGGTAGGTCACTCGGTTGTTAGGGATCCATAATGCATCTCTTTTTTTCTTTCTTAAGTTCGCGTGTTTGACTTCGTACGTCGTACTGAAGGGTTAGAAAAGGCTCCGCCGATACATGAATGGAAACAAATCTGAAGGTAGGCAAACAATTGAATATACACCCATCATAGAATTCACCTTATGGTCGAGGATTCCTATTTCGCTGCTGTCCCTGGATTCCACGATTCTACGGAGTATATTCACTGACAACGTGCTGCTTTTTTAAATACGAAATTTAGGGTTAATTGCGTTTGGACGAGCACCAAAGCCCCAAGCAACTATTTATAGCTTGCTAAAACGTTTAGCTCAAATTTCTGAGGGAAGAGGGCTGGTTATTAATGGAAATGTAAAGGTCTAGGCGGTTCTTTTGATCAAAATGAACAAGGTTTGATTCGGGGCCTGCAAAAAGAACTAAAATACATAAAAAACTACCACCAAAAAAATGTATATATATATATATTTTTTAAACCGCAGTGGATGACGAGATAATGAGGGATTATTATTCAAAATCTACATATATAATACGGTTAGATTGGGCAAGCAAGTTCATCATCATGCACTATACGGCCGCCCGCGCACTGAGGACTTGGCCGCCCGGCCAAGTCGCACAGTGCGCGGGCGGCCTAAAGAAAGAGGGCAAGCAGATGAGGAATGCATTCAGGATTCCGTTTACGTTTGTCATGCCCTTTCTGACCTTTGGGGAGGAGGGGGGTCACACTCCTGGCAGTTCACAAAAAAGAAGTTATTAATTGGTGGATTGATGAATGCAGGAAGGAGCGAAAGAAATTCTCATGCGTTGTGGTATTTTTATTGCACTTTCAGCTCTTTTGGAGTTAACAAAATCATGAATAACAAAACTTGTTTTAAATTGAATGCCATCGTTTCATAGTGAACTAGCAGTCCTACCCGGCTTCGCCCGGGGTTTGTTTTGCCCGTGGTTGTTTCCCAGTTTGCGCTCACTGTTGCCTAAAGGTTCATTCTGATGGGCAGTTTTTCTTCCTGTATTACTCTCCCTTTCCTCCATCCGCTCACTCCCATCTCTCCTGCCTTTTTTCTCCCATCTTCTCCCTCCCCTTCCTATACAGCTGTCCGTCCATCTACTTCCCTACCTCCCCTTTGCTACACATAGTTGAATTAAATACTGCTCCTTCCTCTCCCCTTCCCTATCCCCGTTGGCGAGATTTGGCGCAACAGAATTGCTATGGTCTGTATTTAAAACAATGCCACTGTGCATCCGTACGGAGTGAAAATTTGTGCATGACGTCGTTTAATGGTAACACACGCATTGCTCTCTTCCCCCCCCCCCCCCACCACCTTCCCAATCTCTTTTTTTTTCTTCTAAAGAGCAGGGCTAACAGACGTACTGCCCCACACACGGGTATTTATCGTCCAGGCCTTCCTCCCCACTCCCAGTTTATCGCTTTGGCTTGAGCGATCTGTACAATGTAAAAAAATAAGTTTCTTTCGTGCGTGACGTCATTTAACACCTGCCGCCGAGATGACCCTGCAGAGCAAATTGTTAGTTGAGGCAACAATGTGCCATTTTCAACTTCTTTTCAAGGCAACAACGTATCAGTTTCAACTTCTTTCATTGTTCCCCTTTTAGGGGTCGTCATTGCTTCATTTCTGCTATGAGACTTTGGTTTATTAACATTGTTATTAAGGGTCGACCTAGGATCGCTGTGTTAAACTCTCAACTTTGAGAGCTTATAACTCCGTCAAAACTAATCATCTTTAAACCAAATTTGGAATCTAGCCTTGACTAGTCATAGCATGTCTGCAGTCCAAAAATTGTTGAATTCGGTCAAGTCAAACCCGAGATACAGAGAGGGACCAAATAGACAACTACTTATTCTTGTTGTTCTGGGGATACTTTTGTCTGTCCTCTCAACAGGGTAAACCATTTGTTCTATAAAGCTGGTTTATTGCTCATTTTACAGGTATTGCTCTGTAGATGTGCCCTTTTTATAAGGCCTTTTTAATTGGTCAAGTAGCTCAGGGGTTACGGAGCTCGAAACGACCAGATTGATTGTTTTACATTGTTTTAAATATTGTTATTATGCAACAATGCCAATTAGCAAACGCCAGCTGCTAGACGTAGACTGAAGATTAAAGGATTTGATTATTAACACTGGCGATAATAGCATAGGGTCTCTGTGTTAACTCTCAACTTTGACAGTTAACTGCTCCGTTTTACAGTTTAGCTGCAATTCTAAAAGTAACACGAATTAATAAACAAAAACTGAACGTTAAATGTTTAGAGTAATGGTCTAAAAGTCAAAACCTAGAAGGGAACACGGACAAGCTTGGCAGTCAGGGTCTAGGTGTAAAATTTGTCAGTAAGAGGCTGGTAAGCATTAGACCCTTACTATCCGGTGGTCAGCAATAAATATTTGGCGAAAAACTGTAATTCCTCCTACAAAGACCCATGTTATGATCCAGTAGTAGTATGGTATACGTTTCTTGCTTTGCTTTATGTTGAAAATTATTTTTCGATTTAGTAACAAGACAGCATATTCGCAGCAGAGAGCATTTTTGGTTATCCTCTGCCATAAATCTACGAAATATAATAAAAAATTCTAAAGCAGCAAAAGACAAAATGCAAAACTTCATAAGAAAATTGTGCTTTTAAATTTCCATAACAATATTCTAAGAACAAAGAAAACCTGCTACAACCGTTCATACACACGTTCTGTCCGAATAGACTAGAACTAAGCTAACCACCGGGTAGTAAGGGTCTAATGCTTACCAGCCTCTTACTGACAAAATTGTACACCTAGACCCTGACTACTAAATCTTGTCCGTGTTCCTTCTAGGTTTTGACTTTTAGACCATTACTCTAAACATTTAACGTTCCGTTTTTGTTTATTAATAATGTAAGATGACGCCATTTTAGGGTAACCATTAGTGGGATGTAGACGATGGGATGTGGGATTAATCGACATCCACAAAAGATTTTGTACGTTGTCGCCAATGAGTGCTTTTAATCTGTCTGCTTCTATGGTTGCTGAGGACCTTTTACGAAACTTTCAAGTGTAAGATGCCCGATCGAGATGTTACTATTTCGTGAGAGTTTCCTGGAAGGCATACAGAGGTGGTTGATATGTCAAAAGAAGGACTTTCGGTTCGTAGAGTTGCACAAAAATTAAAAATTTCAATAAAAAGTAAGAGTTAGGACTCCACAAGGAAAAAATAAGCACGTCCTAAATTGCATGCCGCCATTTTGGGGCCCCAACAATACTTGATCGCGTTGACTATCACTGCTACCGAGCTTCTTTCTCCATCGAAACCGAAATACGCACAGGAGAAATTAACTCACGAATGCAGAAAGGAATGGAATAATGGTGGATTTCACCATAAAAAATTAACTCACTCTAATTACTCCCCCCCCCCCCCCCAGCTGGAGAACTTAACGGATTCAATGTATGCCTACTGTAGTGCTTCACCATGTCACTTGGATACCTCTGTCTTTTAGATCATAACCTGTACATTGAAAATAAAATTTCGACATGTTTAAAATCAAACAAGCTATCTATACCAGTGGCACTGCCAGAAAATAGCCTGGGGGGGGGGGGGAGGTTAACACAACGCCAGCTGGGGGTATGGGGGAGCGCTTCAGCTCCCCCAAAGGTGTCCACAAAAGCTAAAGCAAGTACGGTACGTCATTGCTGTATTCGGCTTCCAGGGAGTACTTTTTTGACGTATTCTCGAGGAATTTATTCAGCATCATTTGTAAAAAACGCACGATACTGAATGATGACAAAAATTGTCTCGTCAGTTAAATAAAAAGTTAATTTTTCAGTTTTGGTTTAGTTTGGTTTCAAGCGAAGGGGATGCGTACTCCCCTTCCCCCCTTCCCTGCACCACTATAAGGTATATAAACCAACGAATGTACTAACTGAACACTGTCTCGGCAGGACACTTTACAATTCCCCAAAGGTGAAAGGTACACTGTGACCCCGTACGTGCTGGAACAGAACCTTAACACTGGGTAACACTCTTCGTTCCAATAAAGGAACTCTTTATAGGCTTCTGAAATAACTTAACAGAGCCGTACAGATGGTTGTGTATAGCTTGAATTTGTCCAGCAATTGTAACAATTTGTAAGACAAACAGAATGGAAAGCCAATTGGGCTCAAAAAATTTGCCACCGTATTCATTTGTGAGACAAATTTAACAATTATTTAAGAAGTGACTTCAACCGTTAAATGTAAGATGTGACTGAAGTACTTTTAGGTGTAGTTTTATGTGTAAAATCTTCTAAGTCTTGTAAATTTGGTGGGAAAGGAGTTGGGATGACAGCAGTTTCATGGAGGATCGACCTTTCATTCTTCAACTTTCGAATACAAAGTTGTCTCCATCATATGAAATGCGTCAGGCCGGAGTTTAGTTCACTGTTGTTTTATTGGCTCGCCTGAATTATTGCGGGTGGCACTGAAGTACTATTCAGCACTGAAGTACTATTCAGCACTGAAGTACACTGAAGTACTGAAGTTTGCAATTAAAGTTAATCGGAGTTAATTTTGAATTAATGTAGGCCAGAAAGTTGTTCCTGAATCAGGACATGTTGAAGGTTGGGGGGAGTCAAGCAAGTTATGAGTTCCAAATTAGGGACCATCCCATAATCAGTCTGTGCGTGGGGAGATATAATTGTTGGTATGTCATCAATATCAAAATGCGACTGTGTGACATCAGTAAGATGATGGCGTTCGGCAACAATGCAGCAAGAATTTCGACATACTTGTACAACGACGAGTTGAATCTTTAGTGAACGAGCCATTGTTGCAATAAAGCGATACCAGATTGTTCTCGAAACATTGTCAAACATATTTGTATAACAACGATTTGCATTGTAAGTAACCGAGCCATTGTTGAGATAGTACAACAATGGCTTGTTGTACTATCTCAATAATGGCTCAATAATGGCATCCAACTCCGTTCCTAAAACTCAATAACTAAAGGCCGTATTTGTTTATTTTAATCAAATTAAACTGTTTCCTTCGGGTCTTAATTCAGCTGCAATAATGTATTATAACGGGCATTCGTTTTCTTACTTACATAAGTAAGAACCTCACGCCTTAATTTTTTTATTTTCGTAAATAAGAATTCTATGCTCAGAATTCTTATTTTTTTTATTTTTTAACAGTTGTTAATTTAAAGGATGAAACATTTTAATAATACTTTAGAAACGCTTTGGGATAGATAAACATGGACAGCGATAGCATTTTTACTACTTAAGTACCACTCAAAGGCCTTCATTTTCTTACTTACGTAAGTAAGAACTCCATGACTTATTTCTTATTTCTTATTTTTAAAATTAAACAGTTGTTAATTTAAAGGATGAAATAGTTTAAACGATTTGAAACGACCTTAGAAACGATTTGGGATTCGTAAGCATGGACAGCGACGGCATTTGTACTACTTAAGTGATTAGCTTTAGCAACTAGGTGGCATTAGCTTGGCACTCATGTACAACTTGATATAACTAATTTGTTTGGCTGAAACTTGCTAGGTTCTTACACCCTTGTGGGCTTTCTTTTAGATTCTTACTTAGGAAATTAATAGTCGTAAGACAACGGTTGCATTGTTGCAGCAGTGTGTCTTACAATGTAAATCCACTGCTGCAACAATGACCGAACAATGTACAATGTACAATATTGAAGTTAACATGACGTCATTGTTATTGCTGCTTAACACTGTGGCATAACTATTGTTGCGTTCATAACGCATGTTTATTTTGACATTTGAGAGTAAAACTCGGAAATCTCTTTTCCACTTTTATTGATTAACGAACTTAAATCTCCATTTCGAACGTAGAATGCGTATATGGAAAATTTGCAATGAATCGTGCAAGGGCTTAAAAAGTTATTGGGGAGATAGTCAGTCAGATGAGTCATTCTGCTGCGTAAAAGCAGTAGCTGTATGTATACTTGACAAACTGATTAAGCTGAAGTATATTTGACAAATCACAGTAATAACGCATGCCCCACTCACTCCTTTACTTTCGTTGCGCTGCACGGGTTGAGTGTCACCTGGTCTGAATTGACCGAGAGTGGGCCAGTAGCAACGGTTTACACCCCCGAGCGTTGGTTGCATGGCAGGTCAATGTATCCACAATTTAAGGGCTGAAGTTACGGCGACAGGTCGAATGACCTTACGAAGGTTGCCACAACAACCGGTAAAAAAGAAAAAAAAACAATATGGCTGACCCCGTCCGAATTCAATAGATCGCGTGCTGCTTAGCTATGACTTTATCAATTTGATATGGTCATTTAAATAGCTTACTGACAATTATACAAAAGGTTTAATTCTTGAAGCAGAATGGTGTTTGGAATTAAAGTGACCATCGCGTTTAGTCATTTTCTGCAGTCATTTTCTTTCTTAGGGCAATTCATTTATTGTATACGCTGAGTTACCTTGCCCATGCTGAAACAGGCTTCGGATTTTGCTTTTAAAGCAAATAATGAATTTAAGAATTAATTATGAACACTTAGTCCAATCAGTGATATGAAGTTTATTGCTACGTATGGTGAATCACAGTGCAGCGTACAAAGCACACACAAAGTGAAAACAGGGGTGGACTGGCGTTCCTGTACAGACTGGGTTACATTTTGAATGAATGAATAAATCTTATTTTATTGAATCAGGCAAACAGTACAAATTTCGTATGTGCCCTCACCCCACAAGCGCTAATGCACACGTGTGGCGTGTATAATGAAAAGTAAGAAAAAAATCACAAGCATTACAAATGTCAACTTATGCAACAAATGCAAAGTTTGGGTGCATCGTAGGAAAAAAATAATAACAACAGTAATAATGAAATTATTACCACTATTATTAGCAAATGCAAAGTTGCTGTTTTTATTAGCTATATTTATTACTATGTTTACTATTTTTAATAGCGAATGCAAATTTACTATTATTTGCAAATGCAATTATTACCACTACTATTAACAAATGCAAAGTTAAGGTGCATCATAGAAAAAATAATAGCAGTAAAAATATAATAAACATGCAACAAATGAACAAAGAAAATCTAAATAACTGGCTGCATTCAAAGAAGATAGCCATTTGCATCGCTATGCTGAGTAGAAACAGGCGACGGTGGGATGGACTTCGTCGATTAATACAGAACAATCCAACAAAGAGTTTCGTTCAAAAACAGTAATTACAAAAGTACGACTAAAACTCTGTAATTTAATATCAACTTACGCTGTTTAGTGAAAACAGGTGAAGGTTACATTTAACACTGAACGCGGTTTTTTTTGGTTAAATGTGTGTTTAACGCAAAGCAAGAGCTGTTATACAGCTGAGGCAGTACAAATGTATACTACTCATGAATGTTAGCTTGTATTTATTCAATTTTTATTTGCTCAACTTTGTTTTATTCACCATCCATTCCTTCACACAGCAATAATAAAATGTTGGGTAAAGCTTGGGATTGTTGCGTGTTTACTGTACTGAAATATCTAACCATCGAATACATTTTTCGTAAAGTACTGGTACCGTATAGGCCACTTGAGCCAAACGGGAGAAACAGGCTAGGTAGCGATCTCGAATCCATGACTTAACCCAGTCCGCCCCTGAATGTGAGCAGGAAATGTGTACAAATAGGTAATTAGCCACTAGCAACTTAAAGTCCCGCTTGAAGAAGACTATTCGATGCTGTTGTTGTGTTTACTTTTAGGGACCACGAAACAATACGAATCGACACAATGATGGTAAAAGCTTGAAGTAATAATGTTATGATAAAATATAATAACAAAACACACTACATGTATAAAGTGTTAATAAAATACGGCATGAGCATACAAATTCAAAACTTTAAAACAAGTGCAGAAGAATTCAGCAGGAAAGTCGATGTAGCAGCAAGGCCGATGTCACAGTAACAGTGATACTCTCAACGTTGTCCTTGCCTAGTAACCATGGACTAAACGCTTTAATACATTTTTGTTTTCTTGTTATGTTCTAATGTCATAATCCCACACTAAAGCTAAGTCCAAGTACAAAAAAATGACGGTCAAGAGGTTTTCCTGAAACCCGAGCAAAGCGAACAAAGCACAGCCGAGTGGTGTCCCTTTGGTCTCTCAGCCAAGAAGATCAGAGATCTAATGGCGTTGTTCACACACTGAACTTTAAAACATGACCTCTGTAGAGCACCGTTCATCTTACGGCTGACGGGATTAAACACAATCATCCTTTTGCTTTGCTGCAGTTAATGGCTAACCTCCCTTAATTAATTAAGTGCTGTAATTAACCGTTTTATCATGAAGAATGTAATGACAACTGTCCAGCTGAAAATGTATCTTTCATTAATACCTCGGTTCAACGGACAACCGGTTATGACCATTTATACATAAAACATGAATATTTTTGTCATATTCAATCTTGCACCGAATTATTGGTTCCACTTCAGATTTGAGCAGTTTTTTAATAGAAACAAAATTATCAACAAATATTAGCAAAACACGAAGAACGAATGGAGTCAACACTGAGCTGCCAAAGATGACACACAAAAACGGACCCTGCGTGTACGTGAGTGCTAGGACGAGAAGTGGTTAAGATTACGAATTGAGGAAGTAATAGGCAGTTATGGATAAATTCCACACCGTGCATTGAAACTCGACTCCACCAGACAACGTGTGGTTACGTATGACACGGGTTAAGGATTTCAGGCAAATTGTGCAATGTACACTGACCAATATCACTGATAACACGAAGTGTTTCTAAAACCTGATTTGGGACTTGAACTGAGCGTGACTTGATTAATACGTTAAGGTCGGATGAAGGAAGAATGGTTAATTTTATGTGGGAAAGAATTTTTTTAGGTGACATGTTAGGCTTAAGTTAAGTTGATCAGAAAAACGTAGAAGGATCATTGACACCTGTATGGGTTTATTCTGCCGGGCTCTGTTGTCGCAGAGGGTCGCAAGCCAGCCTTTTTTTTTTGTAGTTCTTCACCTGCATTCTTTTAATTCTGTGTTATTGCCACTTTCACTTCATGTCCCATTTTCTACTGGTCTTGTTGGTCTATTTTGGTATTTTTGTCCTATACTCGAAGGCAAGATAACTTTAAAGGTGACAACGCATAGCTGCTTTAAATTCACACATTGTCAACAGTTACTTTGTGGCAACCAAACAACGAGTTATTGACATACTGTAATGTTTACGGAAGAAATTTACCTAATAACTTCCAATATCCGATTTTGCTCATGTTTGGCCTATGCTAGCAGCTTTAGGCTGTTAAAATTAATTGTGGTTTTCAGGAGTGGTACTAAAAAGATTGGCGCGAGTAATTTTTTTTTCAGATCGGATGATGGCTTTTAGTCTTCTGTACGCCGTAACCGGCGAGAAGACTATTGCAACGACTTTGTCCGTCCGTCCGTCGCTTTTTTCAACTTCGCAACAGTACCAGATATTGACGACCATTGTTTACAACGTCCATTGTTTAATAGACTGCTTCGACGTAACTAAATTAAATAATAACAGCAGTTGTAGTGCATGATAGAAGTGTGCGCCTCAACATTGGAAGTGGACGAACCGTACAGAAGACCGGTGCGACTAGGCAGTCTCTATAGCCGCTTGTTTTTTTTACCAAACAAAATGAAATCAGTAGCTTACATTTTGTTGTGGAGGACAATGTCTACGTTTTAATGCCTGGATTAGCGTGCAAAAGTTGCACATTTTTTTTCATTTGTTAGATCAGTGAGAGTTCATTTTTTAGATCCCAGTTTTTAGTTGTGACATGCATCTGGACGAACCTTAGATTCGTTTCGATACGATCACGCGAATGGAGCAAAGGGCTGACGTGGTCATCGGCTCCAGAAAATGTTTGGTGAAAGTGCTGATGCACGATCGGAAATTTTGTTTTTTAGACAATGTCATAAAAAACGTTTCATGCACTAAGAAAAAACCCATGCACGTGCTCCTGATAACCACTTAATTAACTTTACAGGGAGTCTTACAGGGAGTCTGTTGTCGACTTTAGTCTTCTTGGGCTGATTATTGTTGGCATAAAAAAAAGAACATGTAAATGAATCCTTCCTTCCATATCTTTTCTTCATTGGTAGGCCTATTTTTTGGTGTAATTTCATGTAGCTTCCTTTAATATTTCTACTTTTCACAAACAGAAACTTAAACTAAAACACGATTAACGATGATCGCGTTACTGCATGGCATTTGCGCACACCTAAGACTCGTGGCCAAAACATCGTTTTTACGCTTGGCAGACGATGTGATTCTTGTTGCCACCATTACTGGTCTTTGGTCAAGAAAAGATTCTCCACAGGACGAGAAGACTATAGATACAGGAACAACGGTTTCCTGCGGGAGTTCACAGATGCACGGAAACGTAGCGATACGTTTTGGGATTTTTAAGAAGTTAAATACGATAATAATTACAGACTGAGAGCCAGCCACCTTCTCACTCGTGGTCGCTACGAGCCTTTTCATTCACATATAACAGATCAAAGAACGCTGCCTGTCTGTCCACCCCATTTTAAATTATGAACGTTTACCTAGAATTTACTTGCGATTCGAGTTTTTGAAAACAAATGTTGTAAAAATAGAAAGGATTTCTGCGAATAGATGGCGGAATAAATTTATTTAAGATGCTTGTCAAAAAAGTGTGATGGTAAAATAAACCCAAACTGCCAAAGTTGTCATAGTAGTCAGGCATGCGCATTTCGTCTATGCACAACGGACGTTAGCAGTTTAATTGCGTACATTGCCATTATTTTTGCCTATTATTTTTTCCAAGTTACAACTAGAGTTTTCTTTCCAAGTTACAGCTAGGTTTTTTTTCCCCAAGTTACAACTAGCGGTTTTTGGTTTTTCAAAGCAATTCAAGTTGTAACTAGCGGTTTTGGCCCAAGTTTCAATTGCGATTTCTGGTTTGGCAAAACAAACCAAGTCACAACATAGCGGTTTTGGGTTTATCAGAGCAATCCAAGTAATGACTAGCGGATTATGATTTGTTGATCTTACCTCCCAGAATTGATGGAAATACCATTGATGAATTTACGGCCAAAGTGGTTCACAAATTAATAAAAAAAACCAAGCATCAAATAATGAAAATGGTCGGCATTAACGATAAAAAAAAAAAATACTCACTAGGCCTATCCTGAGAAATGAGCAAACTGACTGCCCCGAGTAAGACTTGCGGAATTTCCTGTATTCGAATCCCATTCATGGAAAACTTTGTTTCTATACACATTTAACTCCTCACCTCACGATTTGGGCTGTAGTTGACTGTCTACTTGCACCGGGGCCGAATTTATGGAGGACGTGTAGGGTACGTGACAACACCCTCCCCTCCCCCATCCGAACTCGGGGGCAAATAAAGAATAAGTTCAGATTTTCAGAAAAAAATAGAATCCAGTTGGAGATTCCATCGTCCAGCTTGAAAACGGAAGGTACCTAGGTTCGAGTCCCCTTAAGAGCAAGTGTTTTTTCTTTCTCTCAGAGTATTTTTGACAAATCCAGTCATCAATGCCGACTGTGGTTTGAAAATATCTTTCTTCTCCCTAGCACCTTCAACAAATAATAACCGGTTGCCCACTCAATGGCTAAGCGTATATCAACTGAGATCAGAAAATGTCAGGCATTTACGGAACATCCTACGTCATTTAAATAATATTGCTGAAACTTTTTTAATTCTCAATTCAAATAGGAATGGGTAAAACTGTATAATCTATATACATAATTACACAAAATCCGCAAGGCAGCCAGCAGCAGCAGCAAGCAGGACATACGAAGCAGTCATCTGCATCTGCAGCGCAGCCAGCAGGGCATACGATGCCATCTACTGACCGAACGGCAACTTAATGAGGGGGGG
>JAHWFP010249066.1:106674-120241 GCA_023313725.1 Lithobius niger
ACTGCATCTACTGACCGAACGGCAACTTAATGAGGGGGGGGGGGGCGCGACCGGGGGGGGGGAGGGAGGGGGAGTGAAACGACGCGGATGAGCGAACGAAGCGAGCGACTCCGCTAGTAGAGTGATATTAGGGTATTCAAGGTCCGTTGTATTGTCATGTTTTAATCCTATAAGATGACGCCAGTTATAATTTAAATTTATAATTCATTGACCCAATTGAACTTTAATGTGCTTTTTAACGAATTCGCGTTAAGGACAAACATTTTCCCCGTTATTCGAAGGTGGGACTCGAGTGCATCTTCGCCAACGACACACACAAGGCTAACGGGTTCGTGAGTCTTTAGTATGCTGAAGACGATCTATGATTGTGTGGAGACCTTGGCTCATGGCTGATCATTTTATGGTTACTGAACATTGGCTTGTGGAAGATGGGATGCGCTTCCAAGGATTTAAGGGTGGTGAAATTGAAATGCACGTGAACGAATCGTGTGAACATCAACAAGTTATTAGTGTGCCGAAAATTGGACAAAGTGAGGAGAACGAGTTGAGATCCTAACGGGAAAATGTTTGTTATAAAAAAAAAAAATAAAACACATGACTCATACGATTAGAGCAGGGAGTGGAGATTTTGTCTAGGTTGCATGAAGATGGGAGTCGAAGCTTAAAGGGGAAGTTCGACGTTGCGCTGCAATGAATAGGGCATGGGGAAAAGTTTAAAGGGGGCAACAGAATGCAGGGATGTGGGCGTACATTAAGGTGGAAATTACTGATGAGGTGGGTTGGATGCTGGATGGCTGTGACAGAAGAAAATAATTAGAAAGCAAGAGTTGATGTTTTAATGGTTCAGTTTAAGATGTTGAGCTCGCCTGCATTGACATAACCCTATATGCCTAAGAATTATAAGACGAAGTAGGGATGATTAATATGAAATAGTTGGGGGCATGATGACTAATATTTGGACAGTTGGGGAAACAATAGGATACAATTCTAGTAATGAATATAACAGGATCTAAAAGGAGTCTTACGCTTAGCAATGCTTGGAACGAAATGAGGCCTAGGAGGGAAGGTGTTGCCTAAAAACTCAGCTGTTACATTGTCGGCCAGGCAACCACCAAGCTTACATTATTGCTTACAAGTCATTGACACTACATTGTTTGTGTTTTACAGTAAAGCATGAGTGGTAACCAAGAGTGGTTAACGCTCGTTAAACCCTTTGAAACCCTTTGAAAGTAGGATGCAGCTGCCTACGTTTTCGTCCCGTGTTACTAACGGATGTTTATTATCAATGCCAGCTCAGTCACTGCAAGAATTCGGACACAAGGCAAAAGATCTTAAAAGTAAGTTATTAACCTGTGTTGGATGGTTAGTTGTTAGGTGGAATTTGGAAAATACATAAAAAAAAATCAATCTGCAGTTATTATCAGAACATTGTTGTATAAATTAATGAAACAAACCCAGTATTCTTGCAATGTTTGGGAATACTTTGCCGGAATGTCTTTGTGCTCTTTGTCACAATGAAAGGCCTAATATAGAAGTAAACCCTTCGAAATTGCTCATTTCCATAACAGAAAACTCTTCTTCAGTTGAAAAAGAAGTAAAATTCGAAACCTTTACCTCCCAGCGTTATGTGCTTTCAGAGTTTAGAAGAAAAAAAACCGCTTAGGTCTATACAATAGGTTCAAAAGTTCATACGATAGCTTTAGTTGAGTTAATGGCATACGGAAAACAAACAAATAAACATGAAACAAAGCCTTCCACTAAAAATTTGTTGGCCTGGATGACAAAACATTATTATTTCAAACGCGTAATGCGAAAACGTTTGCTCGGAATTTTCTGCTACAACGGCTGGCTAGAGACGCACCGTAATATAGACGACAGTATCAAAATAAAATTATGTTTCATTTGAAATAATGTTTCATTGGTTCCATATGCTTGACATTGGCAACCAATTTTTGTTTTTGACTGTTCACTTCAGAGCGGCTGGGCACTGCCGGTTAAAACCTGAGAAGTTCAATTTTTCTGTTGTGTTTTTAGTGTATTTCTTGCAGCACCACGTGGCTTGCGTATTATTTCACTGGTGCTTTTTATTTTTAAATGAGACAAAACCAATCACGAACAATTTAAGGCTTCACTAGGAATCTAAGCAGTTGGTAAAGTCGGAAGCCTGTAATTATTTCCTTACGAGGATAAGTGGCAGATAGTTTTAAGACCTTGTGTCGGCGATGATGAATTACAGCGACCAAGTGGGCGAATTTTTGTAATACAAAATGCATTTACAGTTGCAGAAAGGCAAACTTTACAGACAAAGTATAATAGTACAAAAGTACCCAAATTACTACAAACATTCACTTGCGTGTTACGAGGTTTCAACGAGATTGTTCAGTGCAATCTCGACTGTCTGCTTTCCTTGGTTCCAGCTTCGGTCTTCGGGGACGAGGGAGCAGTGCTTGGTCGAAAGGCGCGTTTATGCTACGATTTGGCAACGCTTACTCGCCTCTAGAAACTATAAATCCCACGGCGTGGATTTTGGCTGTGCCGATTGGTAAGGGTTCATAATAAGAGCTCAGTAAAGATGACAAAAATTGTTACTTCGTCTTCATGTGGAATTATTTATTTCACTCACTGTTTACCCGTCAAAAGCAACGGGTATTTAAAGTGTGTACGCGTCCATGTGACCTGTGTGAGAAATATTGATTGTGCCGTAAGAATTCTTAAATTCGTGTAAAACATCAAATTTTACTACATAAAGGGACACCCGGCCTGCCTTGTAACATTCCACCTGCCTTATAATAGCCACGCGCTGTTCTTCATCTGCGCATATAGCATCGCAACTGCTTTGTAAAAGTCACGCGCTGATCGCCATCCGCGCATATAGCATCACAAAGGTCAACTGAGATAGTAGCTGCGTTCGTCGCAGCGAAGAACGCAGCTACTGTCTTAATTGGCATTGCGCATAACAGACTAACGCATTAATCGTGTCGTCACAAACCGGAATGATTTTCGTATTTTAATATCAAAATTTATAATTTTCTAGGCTAGTGTTTTATAATTTTGCTTGGAATAATTAATTTTAATTTTTACCGCATTAGTCTTTTAGATTTTTGATCTCATGGTAATTATTAAAAAATTAGTACATACACATACAGAGATGAAACGTCATGGTTATTGTGAGTGCGCAAAGGATCATATACTGCGGGACGCAGTAAATATAGTTAATTATTGTATTACTCAACAGAAAATCTCGTACACGCAGCATTTTACAACGGATTTTTACCAAGGGATTGAGTAACGGTACGGAAATAGACCTTTGGAGCCATACTTCATGTGATGGATCGAGAAAAATGTCCTTTTAATATTGATTACTAGCATCGCTATCTAAAATTGTCCTATAGTCGCCATAGCCCTATCGGAGCGCACTATTTATAGAACTGCCTCCATAAAACAATTTGACATATGGTGCAACCCTTCTAAATGTGAGTTTAAATACTTTTTAGCCAAAATAGCGAGTTTAGTTTGCAGCATAATTCAGGTATGAATGAAAATGCGAATGGTGAATGGGAGATCGTTACAATTTGCGCATTACAAGAAGGGTTATTATTTATTCTGTTTGTATACGCTGTATACGCTGTAAATCTTAAAAAAACACCAAATTCTAAAAATGTTTTGAAAATGTATTAGAAAATTTTTTCCAACTTTGTAAGCCAGAAATATTTAACGAACCGTTATACGGTTTAATTGAAACCATACTTGATTGAAAACGTGGTTCAACCGCGGCTCTAACTGATTGTCAACCTCAGCTCCAAACGACGACAAGAACGACTACAATGAAAACTGCCAAGCTTTTAAATTCTTTGCCCAGAAGTTGAAACTGGTACATTGTTGCCTTGAAAAGAAATTGAAATTGGTACATTGTTGCCTCGACGCACAATTTGCTCTGCGCGGTCATCTCAGCGGCAAGTGTTAAATGACGTCATGCATGACGGAGAGTTATTTTCATACGGTGCGGATCGCTCATCAAAGCCATAAACTGGGAGGCGGGGGGGGGGGGGGGAGTGCTGAACGAGCAATGCCCGTCTGTTAGCATATGATTACGCATTAACTGAACCTAAAAAGTATTTTTTTTGGGGGGTGGGGGGTTGGAATGTAGAATGAATCAATTTTTGCAAAATGTTTCAAAAAGGGGAGGGGGAGTATTTAATCAATTACGCATCCCAATTTAAAGGCACATGCATCCCTGTTGGCTTCCCTGTAACCCAGTTTTGCGACACTAGTTCAAGGGTATATGGGATGTTTCAAACACTGTCATTTTTTTTTTCTTTCGTGCGGCGAGATGATTTTGTGACATTAACTCTAACCTGTGTAAATGTTTCAAACGCTATTCTCAACGGGGCGCAGACATACCTGAAGGATTTATGTGCCTTTAACTACGTCTAGTAAAGGGGGAGGGGGGGAAGGAACGGGAGCGGGTAGGGAGAGGATGGGAAGGAAGAAAGGAGTGAGAGGATAGCAGGAAAGGGGGAGTACTACAGGAAGAAAATTACCCGTCACAGTGAACAGGTAAAATTACCCTTCAAACCATTCACCGGATGAACACAGCCAAACAAAACTATGTACGAATAAAGCCCCGGGCGAAGCCGGGTACTCTGATAGTCGTTAGATACTCATCGATTGATGCTTAACGCACACATTTGACGAATCGACAACGTTGATAACTATACAAGTAGCGTTCAAAATTGAAACCATGGCAACAACGTCTTCGGCATGTGATGCACTCGCAACGACGTGAGCTTGTGAGGCTAGACCATTAATCTTCTAACTTTCACTGCATGAAATTGGTGCAGTACCGTTATCGTTCAAAGACTTGCCACCAAATCAGTACATATCGGATAAGCGGCGCTGCTGTCGTATACAGTGTCTTTCAGCAACGGACAATTAAAGTAGGGATAGTTTGTATGGAAGTTTAAAAAGTCTACTTACCTAAAGGGTTGAAGCGCTTCCACGTGGTTCCATGAACAATTTACGCTAACGTCAACAAGCCGTTAACTTTAAAATAATCCCTTACTCTAATTAGGGATTATTATTTTTTTAAACATCGTGTTTCTTTTTCTGCTCACCTGAACTGAAAATAATGCCTTTTTAAGTGTTGTTTTTATAAGCAGGAGACGAAATTATTTGCGTCACGCTTGTTGCTAAGGTTACACATCGAAGGAACTCATTGTTTTGATGGGTTTTAATTGTATAATAAGGGAAGTTGAGTTAAATCATCAATAATAAAGGGACTTAAAGCTAAGATTCCCGATTACGACTATGCGGATTATTCCAGTAATTGTATTTTTTTTTATTGTTTTGTAAGTGCTTACGCGTTACGTTTCGCTTTTTTAAGCCTTGAGATTATTCGACTGCTAAAACTGTGAAGTTTTTTTTTTTAACAGTAACGCTCACCGTGGAGCACGTGACGGATATTCTAATTATACAATTTTGTGCTGTCTGTCTGACTGTCTCTGTCTGACGTCTTAACCATGATAACATTTGAAACCCTTATCGCAAATAAAACCAACTAAGGTGAAACAACCCGCCAATAAAAGTAGTGATATCAGAATAAAAAAGGCTGTCACCAAGTTTTCTAAGAGTTGTACCAAGCCTAACCTATGTAATGACCGAAAATGTAATGTTCCTCTTAGAGAGTAGTGATATCACCCCCGCCCACGAACAATTGCCAAGGTAATCCCACCAACAATTACTTCAGACTTTAAATGAAAATCGTGACCATACATACGAAAGCAGCAGTGGTCAGGTTTTTCATTTAACGTTTTATCTACTTGTTGGTGGGATTACCTTGGCGGTTGTTCGTAGGCGGGGATGATATCACTACTTTCAAACAACAACACTTTTCGGTCAGTTACACATGAGTTAGACTTGATGCACCACATAGAAAACTTCGTGGCAGCCATTTTTATTCTGACTTAACGACTTGTATTGACTGAAACTTGGCGGGTTCTTTCACCCAAGTAGGTTTTGTTTGTGATATCACTTCTTTTGTAGTTTTTCAGAAGACAACGTCAACGGATTTTAAACCATGCGGTGCGAAGCCTATCAACGGAATTTCTCATCCCGCACTGGTATCAATCTGATATCCAAATATCCCAATTATCCCATTCATTACAATTTTCTACTACGTGCATTGCATGGCCTATTTGTGAATTTAAGTTTGTAAATGTTTCTTCCGGCATAAAATATTAGAAGAAATAAAAAAAACGAAAATGATCTCGTTTGACGTGTTAAGGTAAAGTTAAACTGAATCGAAGTCAAAACAGGAAAGGAACACGAATAAAATTTTCTGTAAGCCTTCAGATGCCACAAAGTATTGTAATTCGTTACACCTAAAAGGAAAGACCTTAACAGATCAAACTGTGTATGGGTTTACATGATGATCCAGAATAAATGCAATAGTCGAAAGAGAGAGTTCTAAAAATAAATCAAATCACGACAAAATTAAGCTGACTGGCGTTAACAAAGCCAGGTTTTCTGTGGTGACGTTATTTTGACCGTTCAGATTTCGAAATGTTTTATCAATTAAAAAAAAAAAGGAAGTACGGCATAGGTCAGTTCAAAACCAACAGCAAACTTGATGAGATTGTCACGGACACGATAGTTTGCCGTAATAGAGAATACGAAACGCAAGAACACAAACATTAAGTCATTAAAAGTCGGATAAATCTTGAAATTTACTCAAATTGTCGAAAAGGCTGTTTTGTCACGTATAAATAAGTTACGATGTTAAACCTTAAAATTTCTTAAAACGAAAGAATAGTTCTACCAACCTTTACCCACTGTACCTGGAAGAGACCTGGGCGTCGCTGCTGCAGCTCCGGATGAAGGCGCGCTTCCGATGAGCAGCGTGATTGCCACGAAAAGTACGGGTATTGTTGTAATACACAATTGTTGCACAGACTTTTCCATCTTGACGCAATAACTTTCAAAAATTATTACCAACCGTAAAATCCACACTAAAGGTATTCCAACACGAAAAAAACTCTATATCCTTTTTTCTAAAGATAACCCTTTTCAGACGTCACAAATTGAACATGGGTTTAGTCTGGCACGGCAATAATCGCATCATCGGGCCGTGTAAATCCATACGTCGAATCATGTACCACTAGAGTTATGTTTTCCAAAGCCTAGTGAAGATATCGGCAGGCACAGATCACCTTGCAGGCAAGCTCTAAGTGTGTCCCGGCACTTGCTGCTTAGATCAACTCTCAACCTACAACTGATTCTTCCTCCTCCTCCTCAAGAAAACTTGTTTCTGCTCTTGCGCTGAAAAGTCGGCCACGAATTCAAGCAATTAGCCTCGTTCTCAACCAGCAAACCACGAATGTTGGATGCGTTCTTTTGGCTTGCGGATATCTGAAAGGTGCACTGGTATGCCAACAAAAATAAATAGTCTGAAAAATGTTCAGCACAATAATCCAAGTATCCCTGGTGGAAAACAATTTTCATTTACTTACAATTAGACAAAAGCTAAATAAGAAAAGAAAAACTTTGCATCTGCGAAAACTGTGGAAAACTGAAATATACTTGAAAAACTATTAATACTGGAAAATATTGGAATATGCCTGAAATTCAACTTTGGTAATGGAAAGTACTACAATTCTTAATTACGATAAATTAATATTAATAATTTTTTTAACTGTTTCATTTTTTTCGTTAGTGCAATTAGTTGATTGAATGTTAAATTACTAGCATAATGATAAATTCGATAAATTTAGTTATGGGGGTGGGGGGTTGTTACAGTCCAGTGGCCCAATCTCGCGTGGCCACTACGCCAGTTTTTTTGAGAAGGCGGCAGAAACTGGTAAATCAATAGCATTGGTGTCAAAAGAAATTTAGTAGTCTAAATTATTTTATTAAAAAGTTAGTTGAAAAAAGTAAAGGAATACGCTGGAGTATATTTAACATAAAGATTGCGCAGCTATACGAACCATGTACAAACAAACACATAAAATCTTAAAATAACGAGATATTGGTACTATACAAGAAGAGGTGTTCCCCAAGGTTCTGTTCTAGGATAACTTTTGTTCATAATAGGCTACATCAATGATTGATTGCGCGTGTATTTTACGTCATTTACATGTACTCAGGTCAAGTATGCCGATGATGGTGAAACGCGCATCCCTTCCAGCCGATGCTATCAATTCCTAAAAAATGAGTTATTAAACGTATCTAACTGGTCCTCATTTCTGTTTAATAACTGTTTTCTGTATTCTATTACATTTTTCCTGTACGTAAAAAAAAGAAGGGATACGAAAATTAAAGAACAAACTTTGGACTAAGACAAAACAATGCAAAAACTGACTAAAATCCGAATTTGAAACCCGTTATAAGCACAGTTAATGAAAATAATCGGTATTAACGAACGGTCTTGCTAGAATACATGATAAAATAATCTGAGAAAGCAAGAAAGACATCTTTCACTGATTGGTACAGGAATCCAAGCTCTCCCTCACTAGACTGCTTTTAATTTATACAATTTTGGATTGTCGTAAGTAAAAAAAAAATATCGAGCTATTCCAAATCTCCGCTACTGATGGTTAAGTAGTAATATTTTTATCAGAAGTGGCATTAACAGGGGATCAGCAAGATCCCTGTGTCCCACGACTCGTCCTCAGTCGCGACCCCAACGGCCAGTTGTCGAACTAGTGACCATTACCGGTATTATTACTTTGTCGGAAAATGGCATTAGAAGTTATGCTGTGCAAAGTTTTACCTAATAAATGTGGGTGGAAAAAATTCTGGAAATGGTCCACGCAAACAGGAACAAGTTTCGTTTCTCAACCCAAGACCGAATAATTGGAAATTCTCGGTTTGCCTCCCGGCGCCATGCAGTTCTCGTGCGGGCTGGTAGTTAACCTCTGTTAGCATTGCCTTGTGAAATAAGATTCCGGCGATGTTGAATCATCTTGCCTGGAGCCGAGAAGCGAGATCTGCAGCTTCCATCTTAGTTGACCTTGTGACAAGCAGTGGAATATGAAGGGAGTACTCCCACGTCTTAAGGACATGTAGGCATTTATGAGCTCCTGTTATTACACAGCTTTTTAACTCAGCTGGCGCCGGGGTCAGCCACGGCAGTGCCTTGTTAATAAACGGAAGGCCGTTGGTTCGATTCCCAGTCGGGGCAGTTGTCTTTTCTTTCCCAGATTAGTGAATCTTGTATTCTCATAAGGCCAGTATTAAATGCTGACTGTGTGCTTCGGTTAACCATTACCTTGTGAATTAATTTGTATTATTTATGATAAAATCATGTTACCTTACTTTTCCTGGTTTCAAATTGCTTCCAGTTGAGCGCAGATAGGCCAGAAAGGTAGTGGTGCACCTTTCAGTTACCCCATTTCGTCAATACCTCAACACGCAGCCACTGGTTTGAGGATAAAGACTGGAGTAGGAACTGAAAGAGTTCAGACTTCATCTCTGGAATTTGATGGACTCTAATTAAGTCTTCGTTCTCATGGAGGAATGAAAAATGTGGTCTATATTTTTTTGTTTTGTTTTGTGTTTGCGGATGATTTTCACCGTTGCTTTCAATTTCCTGTAGGCTTATAATTAACACGCAGGCATACAGAATAGTGTGAAATATCGAAAGTAGATGGTTTCGTGTTCGACGGTCTTATTATTGTTTGGGTTATGTCCGGAATTTTTAATTTAAGCTTAACAGCAATACAATGGCTGAGGTTGAGGACTAACCTCATTTACAAAACTGGTCCTGGAGGAAGATTGCAAGTGAGAGAGGAATCCGCATATTTTAAAACGCCCACGCGTTTTAGAGCGTTTATTAAGTTGACTTTTACAAGGGCCGCTGATGTGAAAGGTTGAAAGGTGCACCGCCGCGTAAAAAGAACAAGACGATAAAAACACTATAATAAAATGTCTATAATTCACAAGTGGGAGGTGGAATATACACATCAATACAGCGCGACGCGTATCATTCTCGCACATGAAAGCGAAAGTAAGATTGGGAAGGTGAAGTTAAGGAGCGTTCACAAATTACGCAACGCCTGGAATAGGGAGGGAAGGTTGAGCAAATGTGTTACCATCTGTTATTATGGGGGAATATGATAATTTTATTTAAATTATTTAAGCTGAAATATTTTTCTAACTTTTGTCTGCAACTTGAAATTTTAATTATTTTTTTTTTAAATCACTATACTATAGTCATTACGGCAAGGTCACGTACAACTTATAAAAACGAATTCATCTAAAGAATGTACAGAATTAGAGGAGAGAGGGTGGGGGACAAGAAGTTGGAACATTTTTAGAATTCCTCTCCCACTCTTTTCTTCCCTTATCTTTCTTTTCCCCCTTCCCCCAGAGCCCCCGCAACGGGGGTCAGGTGGACCCGCTGTACCCAGGCCCGGTCACACAAAGGGCCCGCACACCCTAAAAAAAATGTGAGTAATGTACTTGGTCTGTGCGCATTGTGAATTTATTTTACTCCAAACAAACAACTGCAATCCAACGATAACTAGCACGGAGCAGGAGCACTGTAGTGCAAGCCTATCAGCTTGTTAGGCAGGGAAACCGTCAAATGCAGCAGCCCGGATTAATGAATGAACCAACCCGTTAAGCTCAATTACTGTGGCTGACGAATATTATAAGATAGTGCAACTATTTTACGATTTTAGTCGAGGTTGGCCAGCCCACTGTTGTAGTTAGTCCCAGGCCCCTAACTTTGATGTGGGGCCCACCCCCTCGAAGTCTGTTTTTGGTGAAGCGTGATCGGAATTATTATTTTTTTTTTAGACAAAGTCATAAAAAAACCTTTCATACGCTAAGAAAAAAACCTTGCGTGCACTCCTGAGAACCATTTAATTAATATTTTAGCGGCCTTAGCAAGGTGGCATTACAGAATGGTGGGCCGACTATCTCTTCGAGCAGGGGCTAGCACGAGCGTCGCGCGCCAAGCGAAGTGTTGCTGTCCCTCCTTTTAAGTTATAAACGTGCCCTAACTTATCCCATTAGAACAGGGTCTCTCACCACAAGGCATAAGCCCGAAACTTTACCGAAAATATTAGATTTTTAAGTGTTCTGTACATTACCTTACTTATTTATTTATTTAATAAATTGGTAAAAGTGAATTAGTGAGTTTACGCAAGTTCAGTTAGCTATCATGATCGGTTTAATGTCGGCTGCAGTGCTATACACTAGGGTCTTAAATTGCGGCGATGTGCTTCTTTCGCCCATTCGTTGATACCACTTTGCTGCCGGGTGTCGTAAAACGTCGAGTTCGACTACTATGGTGAGATTTTACATAAGCATTCGTGGACTTGCTGTCATGGAGTCTTGGAAATAGATTCAACCTCATTAGCGCGTAAAAATCTTTTTCAGCAGCTGTGGTTTTTCAAATGAGACCATAGTCGGAAACGTATTCCATCCTGGAACAAAAACAAGGACAACAGTCATTAGAAATGCAGCTGTAGTTCCAAAATTCCCCACAGGATGTCGAAGAAAGCGATGATGCCAGTAACAAAATTACAACGGAGAAAAGTATTCCGACTAAGCAATTGTATCAATAATTACTGGTATTACTGTTTCGTTATGATTCGGCAGAGCTAAAACCGTAACCGTAATTGAAATTCAGATTAGTACTTTATTTTAAACTTTAATACATTTGAGACTGCGTTGCCCGATAATGGCATAATGCGCCCTAAGGGGGCAATTAAATGCCAATAAATCTCCCTAGTGATAGCGTATTTTGCTTTTCAATTTGGTTTAATTTTAAACCGTACTATTAGTTTTTTTTTGGAGAAAGAAGACTAGTAAAGGGAGGGCAGAGCCGTGGCTAGGATTTTTTTTTTCCTGGGGAGGGGGAAGCGGCAATTTTACGCCCCACAGTCCAACTCTAAACTAAAATGAACACTGTAAAAAGAAAAAAACAATCTGTAAAAGAAATTGAACTTGGATAAGCTCTTTTACGCCCTCTTCTGTGTTTCTTGGGGGTGGAGGCGTAATATCCCCCCAACCCCCTCCAGCCACGGTCCTGGGGAAGGGGAAAACCCGAGGATTCAAACCAGGAAACCTCCGATTTCAGGGAGCCGAGTCCAGAACAGTACAGAATAGATCCCTTAGCCGGTCAAGGAAGCTGGTATATTTTTTCGCACTACCGTGGCCAGCACAGACTGGTACGAACTTTGCCGGCAGCCTTTTCAGTCAGAAAGGCTACTCAACGATATTCAAAAAATCTATACGAGCTAGCCACGATAATCACCATGGCAACGTTCAACCAGAAATATTATCGTTCACCAGTACCTCTGTACTTGGCAAAATCAAAATAGTCGCCATCGTGAAATATAACACTAGCTTAGCTAATAGATGCGAGACTGCAATGCAGAAATGCACCCTAAAACACATTCTCTTTAGCCCCACAGGGCCATTATAGCAGCTGCAAATGTATGTCAATGACATTCTTAGCGTAGTTTAAAAATAAATAAAACAAATTAATGAAAAATATTCCTAACCTTCTCCAGCAGTAAGCAATTAAAAGCGTTTTTAAATTTAGAAGAGGTGCCGGGGGTGCTAAAAACACCACGTTTTTGCATCGGAATAATTAAGCTGCCCTCTGGGAATAATCTGGTTTGGATGCCAAGAGATCGTGCACGGGAAGAAATATTTTAAACCACGTATTTACTTATTAAAGAAAGTATCATTAACGTAATTTAACAAAAAATATTCTTACATAATTTTGTTGAACCTTTAATAATCTGAGGCAAATCTGCTAATGCGGATGCACCGTCTCAATTTTGAAGTTTACTGCATATTTCGAAGCTGAAGGAAGTCTAGACAGAGGAGGGGAAAACCAAAGATTCAAACCGAGAAACCTCCGATCGTCGTAGGGGATCGAGATACTGTACAAAATTGGCCGGAATAGAGCCCACGGCCGATGAAAATAGGGTAAATAGTGGGATCATCAAGAACGTTGTGTGAGTTCTGAGTGATTGTTGCCAAGAACTCAAGCCATGCCATTGGTTGTCCTACTCTATTTTGAGTGATATCCAGCTCGGTCGCAAGAAGCGTCCAACAATGAAAAAAACTCATTGTTGTTAATATTAAATGCTGGCACTTTCATCCAAAGTCGGGAAAAACCGCGGGCATTGGCATTTAAGAAAGCTCGGAATTTTTAATAACTTCATAAATCATTATGGTGACAAACGCTGCATACCTTTTTATTAAAGGATAAATTGCACGCTTACAGATTGCTTCCATTAAAGAGTAAATTATAGGTTTATGGTGAACAGAGAGAGTTAATAAGCGTCAGTGGGTCATTGGCACATGTGGCGCATTTATATTTCTGCCACCGATGAAACCGATGAAAGCACTATTTTTTAGCCCCCCCCCCCCAAAAAAAATAGTGCTTTCATCGATTTTTTTTGTCAAGAAAAAACTTTCAGAAAATGGGCGGCACTTTCACTGCCTGATTTCCCCCACCCCACCTCCGTTATTTACTCCGCTGTCAGTCGAAACTGTTAGCCTACTGCTGCCAGATGGTAGTGTGTGCGTTTACATTACTTCTGGT
>JAHWFP010249110.1:0-13586 GCA_023313725.1 Lithobius niger
GCAAACAATATTTAAACATTAAGTAGCAGCACAACCGCTAAAATTGTGTCTACATGGCGAGGAGGTAGTTGATAATGGCGAGTGAATTTTAATGTCTACTGGCCGATTGGCGAGTGCCACACAATTCCCATTCGTTAAGGTTGGTCCCCAGGTTACAACTTCTTCGGTTGTATGGATTTGACATTGTTTAAATCGACTTCGCCTTCTTAGCCGTATCTTTTATTGTTTGATAACGAAGCGGGAATTGATTCGAAACGAGGCGAATTGTTTATTTTATAAAGGTTTGAATAAAATAACGAAAAAATAAAATTTTTCAAGGATTTTTACTCCCGCTCGGCTCCTCCCCGTTATTTGCACCAGTGTATAGACAACAGCGTATACGGGATAGTCCGATTGGTATCGGGTATAATCTGTATTTATGGTATTTTTTGCCATATCGGCGGTATCGGACCACTGTAAGGCTTTCGATACAGCTATTCGTTACGCCAAGAAACGCATCCATTTTCCCCGCAAAACTGACACCACGCAACAGCCCACTGAGAAAAGCAAAGCCATTTGCTCATATTGTAATGAAGATGTAGCACGTGATGGTTCCGACGCTTTAAATTTTACAACGACCAACTTAAAGATACATTCCCCCCAGCGCTATTTTTCTCTATCCTCCACATCAAGTAAGGCCCCAAAAAATGTATTTACTTACCTTGCTAAGCCCTTGCTAAAAATCCGTTTTAAAACGTGGGAGATTTACCCTTGAATATTAGGACTTATATTTATTAGCATCCTGTGATTAAATGATCCTTTGCGCGCTTACAATAACATTGACGTTTCATCTGGGTATGTGTGTGCGTGTACTAATTTTTCATCGTTTCCTAATAATTATTCTGAGATCAAAAATCTAAAACACTAAAGCGGTAAAAATTAAAATTATTTATGCCAATAGATCGCCGAAGAAAAATGATAAGATACTAACGTAACAAATTATATAGTGCAATGTTAAAATACGAAAATCATACGGTTTGCGACGACACAATATTAGCATACATGCTGTTTCGTCTTCTACGCCCAAGGCCAACTGAGATAGTAGCTGCTTTCCTCGCTGCACTGAGGAATGCAGCTACTATCTTAGTTGGCCTTGTACTAGTAAGCCGAGTCTCGCGAAACGGTGCGATAGTAATATGCGTGGAAGGCGATCTGCGCGTGGCTGTTATAAGGCAGGCGGAATGTTCCTTTAAAATCTAACTGCGAAGATGAATGTACTGAAGATATAAGTAGAAATAAAAGTAAAAATGCTGTCATTGCTGCAAAGAACCTTTTGTGTAATCTCAGCAGTCGGAACCCATGCAAAAAAACAGAAACTGAAGTTGTAGTTCTATAGGGCAGTGGCACGACGTAGTATTTATTGCATATAACTCTATGCTGGAGCCTTAATGTGTTAGCTGCAAGGGGCACTGCAGAGAGAAACAGAAGGGTGAAGCCGATGCTGTGAAGAGTGATTTCTTAGACCTAAAACGTGCGATTTTTGTTGTTGGAGAAAACAATGTTATTTTAAGCCTTAGAAATCTGCTTTTCCGTGGTTTTTCCCTCCATTATTATGTAGTGCACCTTGTAGTTATGCCCTCCAAAACCCATCTGGTGCCAATATGGCGGCAAATGTCACTGCTCTATTGAAATTAAAATGTTATTTAGTCGTATTTTTTGTATTATCGGTACCGGTATCGGTTTACCTGTCATCGGTATTGGATCGGATCGGTTAAAACTCATATTGGTCGATCCCTACAGCGGATAAAAATAAGTCCCCAACAAAATGGTCGATAATGAATTCCTACGTGTACAATATGTAGCCAGTCTGAGTGTTGTTTTTTCGTTTTTTTTATAAACAGACGTGATAAAAACAAATTTTAACCAATGAATTCTCTTGGCGGAGTCTGCATTTAACAGACTGAAGAAAGTGAATGAAGGTGTAGGCAGGCTACGGTTTTTTCTTTTTTTTTTTCTCGTTCTTCTTCTTAACTTGCGTGTTTGTAAAGTGAAGGTGCGTGATTTCTATTCATAGAACGAACAGGTTGCATTTCGTTCCTTGTAGTTCACTTTTTTTTTTAATCGACGATTTCTTGCAGCAATTAGGGTTTGAGTAGGCCGGACAAGCGATTTAGCTTGGATTGTTATTACAATAATTCGACAATTTTTTTTTGACAGGAGCTCATACTGAAGCCCTCAAGGTGAAATTGAGTGCGAAGGGGAATTACCATTTTTGAGCTAAGAAAAGAGGGGCGGCAGAAAGATGCGTTGACAGAATCCGAATTTTTTCCCACGAGGTCTGTTGAGGCTTCCTAGGAATCTCCGGGTTTCCTTTAGGCGGGAGATCTACGGGAAAATAATTATGTAACGGTGCACGGTATTCGTTTTCTTGAAATGGATCTGCCTATCGTTTCACAGACTTTCCGATGCTTAAGGCTTGAATAATTTATTACTGAGTCACACAGCATGGATCAAAGCGCGAAAATATGCGTTCCTTAAAGGCGCCTTTTCGCCTTATCAGCTCCTAGATGCAGAACCGTAGAATCTTCGAGCAATATAAAGAAAACAACGGTAAATTCAAAATGCAACAACACTATTCGCAGCAGCGCCGCGATTTTCATAACTAAAACGAGATCACGTGACCAACAACAGCCTATTGGATGACGGAGAATCTGAAACGTGGATGCTGTGTTTAGAATATGGGCAACGCTATGGAAATGGTGAATCTGAAGGTATTGCAGTTTTATGGTTTTAAGTCGCAAAATCGAAAAGATGTGAAACACAAGAAAATAGTAGACCATTAGCAGACATTTTGCTTCGCAATTATCGTGGCTGAGCGGTGAGTGAGGAGGATTGCGGATCTGGTCGACCCCTGGAATGGGGACCTTGGCAAAGTCCCCGCCAGGACTGCCGGCCAGGGTAGCGTGAGAGGCTACCATGCTCCTTCAGTGGCAATGGGATGTTTTCTGGATAATTCTGGACAATCTTTCGGCCCCGACGATGATCGGAGGTTTCCCAGATCGAATCCCCAGGCTGGCAGCTCCCTTTACCAGATTTCTTCTTCTGTAAAAAAATCTGGTAATGTTCAAAATTGAGCCGGTTCAGCCATACAAGCATTATAATTGCTTCGGCTCGTCAAAATTAATTTAAAAAAAATTACTTCTTTGAAAACGACATTTTTTTTTGTGACTCACTTTTTTTTGTGAAATTTTTTTTTGTTTGACTCATTTTTTTTTGTGGATTTTAAATTACTTTCGTATCCCTCCGCCCCCTCCCCCCTCCCGCATCACACACGTATACCAACGAAATTTGAGTATAGCAGCGGTTAGCAGTGATTGTACAATTCAACTTGGCTCTGAAAGCCCACACCTATCAAAACAAAATGCGAGAAGGCATTGTTAGAAAGCCCATTGTCAACATCTTTTGCGGCCATTGTTATGCTTAAATACGACGGCAAGCAGACGGCTCAACATGAGTGAAATAAATACAGATGCCAACCTTTTTACGCTGCCTTTTCGGCTTATATGTCAGACGGTCTTTGGTTTCAAAGGTCTTAGGTTCGATTCCCCGCTGAGGCAGTCAGACATGTAAGTCCAAACGGCCATGTAAATAGGTTTGCATCTGTATTTATTGTTATGCTTTTTTCATTGTTACGCTTGTTCTGCTTATGGGGTTTTGCTTTGTGTTTTCTAGCTAATTTGTTCGTCGCCTCGTTGTGGGGCAGACAACCAAGTGTTGTCTTCGAGCTCCCTAAAAGCCAAAAACAAACACAACAACTAATATTGTAACCCTATACTTTTTAGGTTTTTATTGTTTAAAGGTGTGGCTCCAAAATGACTAGTCTTTCACGGCGTTCGAAGTTAAAGCATTGTTATCGATTGTTAAAATATTGTTTAAAAGCGGAGTGGGAGTACAAGTATGGGAACACTCTTAACATTAATATTTCATTGTTTAAAAGTATGGGTTTAACATTTCATTGTTTAAAACTGTGGGAACAACTTAACATTTCATTGTTTAAAAGTATGGGCTTAACATTTCATTGTTTCAAAATATAGGAACAACTTAACATTTCATTGTTTAAAAGTGTGGGAACTTCTTAAGGCACGCAGGGAACTCCTTCTTCATTTTCAGGCAGTGCTGGACGGTGCCCCGGTTCCAGAGGCGTGGCTCTTTTCGGTCCTGACCCCAGTCTTGGGCCGAGGGAAGCCACGGTCCTCAGTCGTGAGTTATCGCCCCATTGCCCTTCTTTCCTGTGTCCGTAAGGTGTTGGAACGTATGCTCGCTAGGCGGCTGGAGGCGTTCCTGGAGAGCAGCGAGTGGTTTTACTGCCGCCAGTTTGGCTTTCGTAAGCATAGAGGTGCGCAGGATGCAGTTCTCCTGCTGGACTCCAGTATTCGGGAGGCATGGCTGGACGGCTGTATCGTCGCAGTGGTCTTTCTGGATATTAGAGCTGCGTACGACACAGTTGACCTGGATTGGGTGGAGGCAGCCCTGTTGGACGTCTGCCCAAGAGGCTTTGTACAGGCCATCCTCGGCTTGCTTCGTGGGCGCAGCTTTGTCACCCGGGTTGGTGGTTTCTGGTCTGCTGTTGGGAATACGGACAGGGGGCTGCCGCAAGGTAGCTGCCTCAGCCCCCTCCTGCTTGCCGTCGCAATCAACAAGGTCCTTGTGGAACTGACGCTGTCTGCCAATGTTGTAGCCTATGCCGATGACCTGGTAGTGTGGGTTGTTGGGCGGGACCTTGTCACCCTACTTACTGCCCTGGAGTTTGTGGTTGGCAGAGGTCAGAGTCTCCTGGCGGATAGAGGTCTGCTCTCTCTCCCCAGAAGTCTGAACGCGTTGTTTTCACCAGTGGTCCGTTCATCCCTGTGTCCATACGTGTGGGTGTGGCAGAGGTGAACTCTGTTAAGTCTGTGCGGTATCTGGGCATCAGGCTGGACTACAATCTGGCTTGGTCCTCGGAACTTGAGGCTGTGAAGGGGACCCTTGTGTCCAGGCATGGGGCTCTGAAAGTGGTCTCTTCTTCTGGGCTTACTGCCAAACGGTCTGTCTTGTCTTCCTTTTACAGGACGTATATTCGATCCGCCACTGACTTCCATGTATCTTTCTTGACTGGTTGCAAGAGGGCCCTTGCTGTGCTGCAAGTTGTTGTCAATGACTGCCTCCGCACTGTCACGGGTTGCCTCCCGTCCACCCCAGTGCTTGCCCTTCTTGTCGAGACTAGCGAGCAGCCCTTGGAGTTGAGGGCGAGGGAGCTGCTGGTTGCGGTGTGCCTCCGCGCTGTGGCAAGAGGGGCAGTTGACCCGGTGGCGCGTATTCTGTTGGACTACGGCTCTCTGGGTCCTCTGGCCAGGCAGCGCCTTGGGCTCCTTGGTCTTGGGGCCACGCTGCTGGGGAATGACTCCCTTCGGCGGTTTGGCCTCCCTGCGGTGATTGTCCCCGTCTGTCCCTGGGACAGGTGCGGGGCATTGGTTGATTTGTTTGGTGTGCAACCAAACTAGGTGGGCCACACTGAGGAGGTTCGGGTCTTCTGCGATGCCTCGTTCTGCAAGGACACATGGTCTGGGGGAGTTGGGGTTTTTGTGGAGGATTTCAAGTTGGGACTAACTCGGCGTTTTGAGGTGGTCCCCTCGAGTTTTGTGGGAGAGCTGGCGGCTATATCAGTCGCGCTTGATGTTAGCCTGGATCTTTGGGTGCCCAGGTTTTGCATCCTTTCTGATTCAAAGGCAGCTCTCTCCTTTCTGCGGGAGTCATTCAGACCCTGCGGGTGTACCACCCAATTGTCCTGGAGCTTGGTCTGAAGCTCCGGGGAGCTATTAGTATGGGTTGTGTAGTTTGGCTCCAGTGGGTCCCCGGCCACTGTGGCATCCTTGGAAACGAGGCTGCTGATGAATTGTCCCGCGCTGAGTGTAATGATGTGGTATTATGTCGGTTTTCAGTCCGCGATCTTTACCCCATCTTGCGTGCTGCCTCCCGCCGGGAGTGGCAGACACGGTGGGACAGCGCCCCTACAGGTAGGCATCTGTACGCTCTGCACCCGGAGGTTACTGCCCCCCCCCCCCTCTTCTCCTCGGTCGCCTTGGTAGGCGGGACGCGGGTCTTTTGTCGCGGTTGCGGACCGGGCATGCCCTCCTCAGTGGCCACAAATTCCGGCTGGGTTGGAGGGGCTCCCCGGCCTGTGCGTGTGGGGCACCAGAAGAGACAGTATCGCACTTTCTACTGGAGTGTAGGCAGTGGGACCACGTAAGGAGGATTGCGCTTCATGGGAGCACGTTGGTGGAGGTCCTGGGTGCGGAAAGTGACTCGGGCCGTGGCCTTCGGGCAGTACTGGGGTTTTGCATCGCCACCCGGCGGTTTGAATTGTAGGTAACAGAGGAGGTGTGGTAGGAGCTGGCCATACGAGTGTGTAGAGTAAGTAGTTTGTAAGTAGTCCATTTGTATATTGAGTGCATAGCATAATGGCTTCTGCTCAGCTTAAGTATGAATAAATAAATAAACTTCTTAACATTTCATTGTTTAAAAGTGTGGGAACAACTTAAGATTTCATTGTTTAAAAGTGTGGGAACAACGTAACATTTCATTGTTTAAAAGTATGTGAACAACTTAACATTTCATTGTTTAAAAGTGTGGAAACAACTTAACATTTCATTGTTTAAAAGTATGGGCTTAACCTTTCATTGTTTAAAAGTATGGGAACAACTTAACATTTCATTGTTTAAAAGTGTGGGAACAACGTAACATTTCATTGTTTAAAAGTGTGGAAACAACTTGACATTTCATTGTTTAAAAGTGTGGGAACAACGTAACATTTCATTGTTTAAAAGTGTGGAAACAACTTAACAGTTCATAGTTTAAAAGTATGGGGGATAACTTTTCATTTCATTGTGTGCGTTTGCTTTTTAAAAATTTTTATCCTAAAAAGAATAAACATTTGATAAAAAAAAATGGCAAAAATATAACATCACAAAAATACGCGAGTTATTTACGCAGCAGTTAGTAACACACTTTGCTACAAACAACGGCATCTTGTTGCAAGAAATGGTCCTAAAATTGGTAAATCTCAAATTCTGTCTTTGTGCTGTATACAATTGAGTACGTAACGAATTTTCTTTGTTATTTGGGAGAGTTAAAAAAAGTTCTATGAATGTAATAAATAAGTATAAACCACCTTATATGCCTTTTAAGCGCACATGCTTACCGCTTTGAATGAATGACCTGGCGTGTTTCATTATTTCTCAGTGTATCAATGAATGTTTGTAAATTTTTGCGGGGAAGGGAGCAGGGGTTGGGGTTGGGGGGGGGGGGACGGTCAAGGGAAAATGTTGGGTCGGGGTCATTGGCCACCCTCGCAGCGATAACACTGCCCACCTCTTAATTGTGTTCATTATATACTCAGTACTTGTATCACTTTATCGAAATACCGTCCATAACTCGTCAGTCGTTGATTCTTATGCAAATGACGACTTTTTAATGGTCATTACATTCTTTGATTCCCCCTCGTCAATCAATATTCCTTCCGACTTCTTCCACCACGTGTGCATACTACGCGACCGACGACAACTTCTCTTAGTTCATGCCGTAAGATCACTTCATTGATGCCGCAAGGAAAAAATAAACATATTAAGAACGGATAGAGTTCACAGGCGTCGCAGCGTTCCTGGCTTGTCCTGCTTTCCCTACTTTTTTTTTTTTTATCTAAATCACACTTTTCCTAATTATTATATCAATCCTAATTTTCCTCCTTTTTAATATATCAGTCCTGCTTTCTTTACTGTTTTACATCAGTCCTACTTTCTTTTTTTTATACCAATCTAACTTTCCTACCTTTTTTCATACCAATCCTTCTTTCCCCATTTATTGTATCAATCATACTTTTTATATCAATCCTACTTTTTTACACCAACCCAATTTTCCCTACTTTTTATATTTATTCCACTTTCCCAACTCGTTTATATCAATCCTACTTTTCCTACTTTTTTTTACATCAATCATACTTTTTTTTAATCAATCCCATTTTCCCTACTTTCTTTAATTTTCTTATACCAATCCAACATTCCTACCTTTTTTATACCAATCATACCTACTTTCCCTATTTTTTTTGTATCAATTATACTTTTTTATATCAATCCTACATGTATATCCGTCTCAGTTTCCTCCTTTTTTTTATATCAATCCAGTTTCCCTACAATCTATATAATAATTCTGGAGGCCGGCTAAAAGGAAAGCTTAGGGAAAACCACTTCTCCCCTCCTCGCGCCCGCATTGAAAATGCACTCTCCCACTCTACCTGCATGAAAACAGGAGGCAGGCATGAGTGGTCGATCAACTGAATAAAGGTTCAATCTGACAAGTCGTCGGGCCGAACAATCACTTCTCCCCTCCTCGCGCCCGCTTTGCAAATGCGCTCTTCCAGTCTACCTGCATGCAAACAGGAGGCAGGCATGAGTGGTCGATCAATCTGACAAGTCGTCGTGAAGAGTGCCGGGAAAATGTCCCGGGAGAATGTCCCGCGAAATGTGTCTGTAAACTTAATTCATGACCGGCCCCATCCATAGCACGGGCTTCCTCTAGATGTTTGTATTGATCCTATGTTTCCTTATTTTCTACTACGGTTTCTCGATTTTTGTTGAACTGTAAGACTTTAATTAAAATGGAAGCAAAAAACTTTGTAAAACACTTTATTGCTAAAACAACTAAAACCGCTTTTTTTAAAAAGAAGTTAGTTACGATACATGGGCTTTTTTACTTTGTTTAATGACGGAAAACAGAGGCGAAATGCTGCCTAACACAAGAAGTCCTTTCGAGCTACAACTACGGCATTACGATGGTAGAGATTGCTATAGATTAGATCAATAGTACTTTAGGAACGATTTAGGATGAGTAAACATGTACAGCGGTGGCATTTTTACTCCTTAAGTAAGAAACCCATGTCTTCGTTTTCTTACTTACGTGTAAGTAAGAATTCTACGCCTAGCAGTGAGTGGTTCTTACGTGGTAAGATAACGGTTTCATTGTTGCAGCATTGTGACTTCATGACATAAAAGGGTCCAAATGGTTTTAGCGAGCGTTAACCGCACCCGGTCATCTGCCCGACGAAGCCCTAAGGCCCTAACTGCAGCACCCAGAATGGATTCCCAGGAGGTCACCCACCCAAGTACCAATCGGGGCCAATGCTGCTTAACTTCGGTGGCGTAAATCCCCTGCTGCAACAATAAAGCGCTGTCCAAAATGCATTCGACAATGCGATTGAAAATACCCATCGATTGTTATATAGCGTGATTGATTGATGACTGATTGATTTTATTGAGTATTAGGCGGTCCAAAAACCATGCGCTCAACCTTACTCTAAACTACCCAACTCAATAGCTACCTTAACCTACACACAGAGCATACAAAGCAAACTTAGAGGCCCAAGTAAAACACTCAGGGAGAAAGACGCAACAGGCGCAAACACCAAAAAGGAAGCACATGAGATGAGACCAGACCACGAAAGTTGCGACCGGGAAGCTGATGGACCTTAAAGGCGCCAGTTCACCATTTCGGTAGCGTTGCTAAACACAGCATCCACGTTCCAGATTCTCCGTCACGTGGGTCACGTGATCTCGTTTTAATTATAATAATTCGCGGTGCTGCTGCGAAGTGTTGTTCCATTTTGAATTTACCGCTATTTTCTTTATATTGCTCGAAGATTCTACGGTGCTGCATGTAGGAGTTAATAACGTGAAAAGGCGCCTTTAAGTGGCTGGATTTGCGAGTACCGTTATCTCGACGTGTTTGTTAACTCATTAATCCCGCTGGTTGTTTGTTTATTATTTAAGTTAACTCGAGTTGTGTGGATCTATTACCAGTTCGTCACACAGTCTGGTTCGATAAAAACATTTTTATAAACTGCTCCAAATTTACAAGCCCGAGAAACAATTGGCTGTCGGGTCTTTTAACCAATGACTAAACCGTTATTTCAGCGAATTGCGTTAGTCACTTCAGTAAAATCAGTTAGCTATAGTGTCCGCAGCCTATCTTGAGTTCGCCCCACAATGGACACAAATAATCGATTGTATGTTTTTGGTAGCAGAGTACCTTGTTGATATCCAAAATAGTTACAAAATCAATGGCTGCCGCCGATTAAAGCAACCCCCTCCAGGAAGACGTAGCCGATCTTAAAATACCTGCCGGACTCAAGATACGCTGCGCACACTTTAATTGCACTGCATTCTGCTCTTTTTTTTTTAATGTTTTGAATGAAATTGACACTCCGTCATCACACCACATACCTGTTTGTGTTGTTGTTATGCTTTTTTTTCCAGGACTTTAAAACGTAGCACATTCGCGGGCTTAAAGGGGGATTGCCACCAGATGTCAGGCTGCATCATCTGTAGCCATTTGCCACCATCTAGTTCTGTCTAGCCCTTAACTTTCAACAAGTGAAGGAACACACAAATGAATTTCTATTTATGAAACGAACAAGCCGCATGCCTCCTTAATTATTGAGTGTAAAGTTGGTGCGCCAGGAAGCAAGCGGTGAAGTTAAGCTTAACAGCATCACGGACGCTTTTTTGTGCAAATCGGCCGTTTTGAACCGCTAGATGGGTGCCATCTAGTGATAGTGATATCGTTATACCTTGACCGCTAGCTCCCTGGTGGACGTGACCACCAACTTTACATTCATTAATTAAGGAGGCACGTGGCTAGATTGTTGTGTAAAAAGAAATTTCTTAGCGCTTTCCTTCGCTTGTTGTAATCAAGTGCTAGATGGAATTAAATAATGGTAGACGGCGCTAGATGCTGCAGCCGGTCATTGGGCGAACGGGCACCTTTAACACTATATTTTTTTTTAGCAAAATAATAGAAACAATTAAACGTGTTTACTCCCAACCAGGGGTGGATGAATGCCAAGAAAGGTGCTTGCTTGCAAGTAATACCGTTTCGTCGCCTTTTGTGTGTCGAGCCTACCTAAATATTGCAATTAAAATTTGTCCTAGGATAAACCAAAACCGAAAATTGTAAGGAAACAGGCCAGCTTTCCTTAGAAATATTTATTTATGTTTCCTTTGAAAAATAGGAATATCATAAGCCAACAAACAGCAGGTGGTTGGGGGGGGGGGAGGATTTTAACAAACCCTTCCTTACAACAATAATATCACAAACTAAACTTTGTTCGCTACATGAAACAGTTTCCTTACCCGGTGAAATACAAGCCAGGCCAAGGCAATTGGCCTATAATAACCACAGCAACAACATCCCAGATCAAATCAAAAATAGTAGTTTGTTCCCCGAACGAAAGTCTTTTCTTTTATACCCAGTGAAATAAAGCTAAGGCAGTTAACCTAACTTAATCTGTACCCATACAACACAAATACCACGGAATTGTGGTGGAAATTCTACAGGAAAGATTCTTCTATGGTATTCTATATTTATAGGTGTATATTTATTTTTACATGTCTGAAATAAAGTTTTATAATGTATAATAAAGTATAAAATATTACCATTAAGCATACGATTACGCATTAACTTAACCTAAAAGATAATTACTGGGGGTGTTTGCTATTATTCAAATAACCATCCACATTCAACTATGTATAGCAAAGAGGAGGAAGGGAAGGAAACCAAGAGGAGAGGGAGAGGACGGGATAAAAGGAGGAGAGGATTGGCGGAAAGGGGGAGTGTTACACAAACAAAAATCAACTGTTGCAGTGAACGATCAGGCAGCACCGAGCAAATACTGGGAAACAACCACGGGTTAAACAAATCCCCGGGCGAAGTCGGGTACGATGCTAGTATATTTATATTTAGTATTGTGTAGAAATTCTTTTCTACTGATTATTTTTTTGTTGAATTATCACGGATCTTTGCATAAAGACAGGTTTAGGGAGGGGTCATTATTTACGGCCAGAGGAAATGAAAATGTGACCAACAAATTTTCGAAGACTCCCCTTCGGAACCCTGAAACAAATCTTGACCTTTTCCCGCTCAAGGTCTAAAAATAATGTGACCCCTCCTCCCCCCCCCCCCCCTTAAAAAAACCAACATAAATGTGCTTTTCGCATGCATATTTAGACTGTCTGCAGATTATTTCCTTGGCCAACATTACTGATGTAGCCAAATTAAGTAAGTAGCACTCAGTACCGGCAAGTTACCGCTAGTCGTACAGAAAACGTGCCTCGTTTTTTAACGAAAAGACGCGTTGGTTTAAATATGTTCTATAAAACACCAATGTTCCTTACACCAATCTTGTATCAAGTTCATACAATATATAATGAACACACTGTTTGCTTGTATGCCCACATCCGTAACACTCAGACTGCTTGCTTCGTTTACCCTTTACCTTGTGATTTCTTTATTTACTACTTGCATTATTTTTAGTGTGGAGGCCAAGAAGCAAAGTTGCTTTCCCTCCTTGTATTTATGTTAGTGACCTCTGGGTCACCACTCTGAGAAAGATTGAACAGCGACTTAGCTCGGCTGGAGCCTGTAGCCAATACCTGCCCTGGTAGCGCAGTGGTTAGAGCGCCCGCTTAGTAAACGGGAAGTCCTGGGTTCGAGTGCCAGTCGGGGCAGTTGTCTTTTCTTTCTTTTTATGATTAGTGTATTGTGTATCCTCACAAGGCCAGTCTTTAATGCAGACTGCTTGCTTTGGTTACCCTTTACGTTGTGACTTCTTCTTTATTTATCCGTGACATCGTCATCAGCACCTCATTGACAGAAGAGGTCAAGAAACCAGGGGGCAGGGCTTTTTAATAGAGTTTATTGAACAAAATTGTACTTGTAGTATATGTACTACTAGCTTCAAAACCTTCTACACTCACACCGTGAGGGTGGGGGGGGGGGGGGTTGCCCCCCCCAAGCTGAGGAGTGTTTAGAAAGTTTGACTGCTGAAAATGCCATTTTTGAGGTCCAAAAATGACTTTTTCTTCCAGTTTGGTCAGTGTGTTTTTTGTGTCTCGTAATAATTTGTTATTACGGTGTCGCAGTGTTGCCCCAGAATAATTTTCAAACACCATGAAATAGTCTGCAAATACGTCGTTGCGTCATCTACTGCAAATCCGACCCCCGGGTTGTGTGTTCTGACACCATCAGACGTGTGATAGCGGTAAAGAAACCTGATTTGTTAGGCATTTAGAAATACCAACTCTACCTTGTGCTTTGTTACGTTGACTAACTTGCGTAATTTGCAATTTAATCGACGCTTGCTAATTTGATTCTTTCATTAGCGTCTCTTGTTCATGCACTCCCTCGTTGCATTAAACCAGTTCCTGTACTTGAGGCTTTGCAATTGGCCGGGCGAGCGAAGCGAGTGAGGCTGAATACTCCTCTGGAATTGGATTTTGTATGTCTGTTTGTTTGGGAATGAATAACGCTCGGAATTTTGTTCTGTTTTGGTGGAAATACTGTGACGACAAATTGTCCCAAACATTATTTTTTCGTACGTGTAAGATTTGTTCACTAGCTTCCTTCTTCGATTCGATTGGTTGTGATAAATGGCGCTATCTGTGATATACGCTCATCTAGCATTACTAGCGGTGCGCCTTGTGTACATCCACACTAGTTGTTATAATTATGCACCACGCCCT
>JAHWFP010249113.1:0-12756 GCA_023313725.1 Lithobius niger
TGAATGATATCACTACTTTGAAAGGCCGACCTTTTTTGTAAACTTGGCGGCTTCTCTTACCAGTTTTGGTTTTGGGTGGATATCACTACTTTTATAGGCCTGTGAATGACCAAAAATACCACGGTGTAATTGTCACCAATACCTTTTTTGTGTGGAGGTATTTTATTGTATGAATGTTCTCATTCATAAATTTCACATTTGCTATTGTCATTCCAAATAAATTAATAACAAGCGTAACAGTATGGTAATTGCAAGGACCTAATCAATTCCTATGGAGCGGTAGCAATCTTCAAGTTTTCATTTAACGTCCAAAGTATTATTCCGTGCGATTAACTTGGCTAATAAGGTTAACCTTGGCGGTCTTTCCCTGGTTGAATGATATCACTATTTTGAAAGGCCGACCCTTCTTGGAAACTTGGCAGCTGCTCTTATACCAGTTTTGGTTTTGGGTGGATATCACAACTTTCATAGGCCTGTGAATACAAAGAATTCCACTGTCTAATAGTGACCTCTACCTTTTTTTGTCTGGAGTGTCTATAAATTTTCTAATTCATAATTCTTACGTTTGCTATTGCCCAATTAGCCGTTGCACCAGCCAAATGGACATGGTTTGGCGTATTGTATGCCCATGTTTCGCATGCTTAAGTCTATTTAATCCGATTTTTGAGCGCACTGGCTAACAAACGCTGATTGTCGTTCGCTTCGCTCACTCAATCAGCGCATCCCCCTTCACTTGGCTCTCCCGAGGTAAACGTTAATCTTTATGAACACATACTACAAACTCACGGAATGGTAAATGTTCATACAGTTCTAATATTCTGGTGGCAGACGAAGATTACAAAAACTAATCAACTCGTCAGCTGTTTAAAATTACTCGTCACTTACACTAGACTGCACGAACAGTAAGTCTACATAAAATAAAATGTCCGCGTTACGTTATTGAGGACACTTTTTCTCCATAAAAAACACGTTCCCACCTGTGCTGACTATGTGCATTTTGTTTACTAATCTTCTTTCCAGCAAAATTGTCCTTTTTATCGTGGTGGGGCAGATACTTAGTCTGTCTCTTAGTGAACCACCTATTTGCAAAAACAGTGCATTCTGACAATATAAGTCATGAAACGATAAGCGCGCAACACTTAAGCATGTTATAATCTACTGTTGAATGCCAATACAAACAATGGTTACTACAATAATTTTGCACTTACGAGCCACTTCAGGGCCACGTGTTTCTAGCTGCAACCTCCATTTTAGAAAAAGGCACTTCCCCATATGACGCTTTACCTGTCTGCCGAAATTTAGATCTGGCAACTTTCCCTAATGAGCTGTAGACGTGTCGTTATACCGTATGAGAATTAACATGGGAGCCTGCGGACTAGTTACTAGTCACCAGTAACACAAATCAACGTTATTGAGGACACTTTTTCTCCATGAAGGGCACTTTCCCACATTTTCGTGTTGGCGTTTTCTTTGTTACTGGACCGAAGACACCTGATTCAAACGATTTGCAAAAATTTCTACCGCATGGGGAATTTACACCAGTATGCTGAAATCATGTATAAGTTGGTTTCAGTTAAAAGACACGGTCTGCTAGTGAGCCGCCATCTGACAACAATAACACTCTAAAAATTACGCTCTGACAATTAAGCTCCAACAACCATAAAACGTCTACTTGGCGGCGACACACTAGCGTGTATCTAGATCCTCTACATGACAAAATAATGTTTTTAGTTGCTTAGAGTTTACAGACACATGTTTGCTAGTTAGGCTGGAAGAAAATGTATTTAGGACTCTGGTCCGAAGCCGCATGCCCTGAAACCTACCTACACCTAATTACAACGAGTATCTTCCTTGTTTTTTTTAGCCAATGGGAATTCACTGTCTGAAGAAGCAGTAACGGCCTCCTCTGTTGACTGCTTCAAAAAAATTTTAAATTTAGACACACGCTAGTGTGTCGCGCCAAGTTAGGCAACAAACATCACAACAAACATCACATCACATCACATCAATTGTCGAGGTTGTAAACCATTGTAGCGCGACACCATTGCGTCAGTGTCTTACATCTTGAAGCATAGTTGGGCACATTTCAGGTACTTGGGGAAAAATAATAATGCGGTACAAAAGCTTAAATTGTGTTGAAATCGAGAGCAATGACCCACCTGACAAAAATTAAGTCGTGTTTGAATGCCAGCTATGCTACTTTCAATGCAAAATATGCCCCTCAATAACGTTGAAAATGTGTTACTAGCTAGCTAGCTAGTCCGCTCATCCCCATGTTAAATACCATGGGGTGATTATTCATCGATTCCGAGATAACGGGAAGGCTTCCAGCTATGAAATTGGACGAATGGATGCAGTACAATACGAACTGCATACCTTTTATGGTTTGGAGCCTGGGGGCGTAACAGGGATGGCGTGGGAGGGCGCGTAAATACCAACATATTGTTATAACCATTGTTAGTATTGTCGGTATCGTCTCTCATTGGACGGCCAAAGTTCCGACAATGGGAACGTGTATACTGACGTACGTGCCTAGACACACACTAGTGCATCACAATAAATTTAAACAACGTTGTAAAGAAATTGTATTCACGTCCAATTCACGAAAAATAAACCAAGTGTAAAAACAAAGCAAAATAAACAAAGCCAAAAACTGGTAAAGAGGCCACCAAGTTGAGAGTGGTTCGGCCCTTGAAAGGAGTGATATCAACACACCAAAACATTCGCCAACTTAATCGCACCGCTTAATAATTCGAAGGTTAAATGAAATCTTGAACATTGCTACCGAAAGTAGCAATGTTCTAGTTTTCATTTAACCTTCGAAGCGGTGCGATTTCAAGGAGTTGGGGAGAAAAAGGGGCTTGCGTCGTGAGCTATTGTTAAATGACGTTTCGTCCCACTCCAGTCGTTTATTTGAGCGGGTCATGCCTATCACCTTCATCGTATGGCCGGAAGTGACTGAAATATTTTTCATGATTTCGATTAGAAGACGTGCCAGCAAATTGTAGGCGTTGTTATTGAAGAGTTTATGGCTAAATCGTTTGCATATGAAGGGTTGTAGGTCCTTGACTAAAAATGTTCGCCAATTATGTTTCTGTATGAAAAAAAAGTTGAACCGAACTGGCCCAGTTTATTTCAGGTTTTGACAACATGCACGGAAAACGGAATTCTATCTGTTGTTGGGCTATTGACAAACCACTGAAAAAAGTGGCGGCTAATTTACGGTTCGCCGGGAAGACTGTCTAAGATTCTATGCGTATTGGCAATTAGTGTAGCTATGTGGCTCGTGCGAATCAAGTAATTATTGTATAATCGATTATTTAATGTAACAGTTTGTTGTAATATAATCAATTCGACAAACGTGTGAGACAACGGGATAGTGCATTTAGGTGCGCAGCTAATGGAATAAAGGCATAATTATAAATTCATTCCACGATCACTTTCGATAGTAAAATAAACAATAGAGGGAACAAGTTTACTTTACGCGGCTTATGGGAAGAAGATAAGGGCTCCTCACCGATTGATCTCTCGTTGGGCTAGAATAACGTAAAATGATCAACTGAACAACATTTTCGCATAAAATATTTGGGGCAAAGGCTTCGTTTGGCCGTCAGAAATTATTGAAATCCACACTCTTTGCACTGACGGACGAGATGCCGTGTTCTTCCCATGTTCTCCGCTGATATTTTTTTCCCCGTAAACAGTTCAGATAGGTAGGTTGTTATTGTCAGTTTCGTGTGGTTTTGTTGTTATTGTCGGTTAGATTAGGAACCGGCTTCGGCATTTCACTTGAGGTAATGAACCGGTTGGGGTTTGGCGTTTCACTTGCCGGACTTTCGCCCAGTTTCATACTTTCTGGCACGACACGGTGCTAACTTTGGACCTTCACCACGGCCAAACGGTGCGTTTGCCCCAAAAATGGAAGAGGAAAACATTACTCAGCAGGTAGTTCTTAGTAGTTCATTAAAAAAAATCGGATGAGAGCCCGTTTTGTTCCCATGTTCCCTTTACGCACATGGCCCGAAATTCGAAAAAAAGAAAAATAACCTACCTTTAATTTTCACGGAAGGCACTACAAATTAATCCCTAATTGCGGAAACTCGTTAAATCATCATTAACATAACCTAACCAATTAACTGCCCCAGAATGAAATGCCAAACCCCAACCAGTTCACTACCTCAGTATGAAATGCAAAACCCCAAACTTACCTAACGTAACCTAACTGACAATAACAACAAAATCACACAAAACCAGAAGAAACTGACAATAACAACCCGCCTATCAAAACCACCCAATCTTTGTCTTTGTCTTTGTCTTTGTCTTTCGTCTATGAAAATAATAATGTTGGGATTTCATAATGGCAAGCGTTCTTTGATAGCAAGTGTGTCAGATTATTTCGTCCAATGTGCAGCTTGGATCATCATAGAAACAAAGTACATTATCTTGTTTCATTGGTGTCTAGACGCGATCAACGGATTTAAGGACAAATTCCTCCCCTTCCCCCTAAGCTTATCCAAAATATTATTATTATTTTTTTATTCATTTACATTTTGTTTTATAAATTTAAGTATTTTCGACTGAGGTCCATTTTTCAGAATGAGACGTTTTTCTTGGGAGTGATGGTGGGATGGTAGTTGTTGCTCCCCCCCCCCCAAAAAAAATTGACCATTGCCGTATTGCATGCCTGAATGTTTAGACCTATTTAGTTGATTTTGTACTACTGGAACCTACGTCGCTTTTAATAAGAAGAGCGTAATCGGAGCATTGGTTGTGATGGCTTCTATGCGTAGTGATTGTGTCCTCTGTTCTTCAATTGCAGGGGGGTATTTAACGAGGGGGGGGGGGAGAGATCCAGGAGCAGGGGTCGGCAAGCAACAACATTGCTCTTCTGCTCAAACTTGGAGCTTGATACATCCAGCTTGATAATCTTTTTGGCATAAGCAGTTTATGTATTTCTTTATGAAATTCTTGTTTTTTTTTGCTTTCGTTCACTTTCGTTTTGTTTTCGTCCATTGTTGTATTTGTACAGACTACAACAATGGACGAAAGAAAAAAAAAAAAAGGACGAAACCAACGTAAACATATCAACATATCTATCACAACTTGCACAATGTACACGTCCAATGTTCTCATCCTCCGATGTTTACTCATCATCACTGCCGATTATTAGGAGCACTAGTTGTGCCCGTGCGCATGCTGCGCACTCCCCGCTCCCCCTACCCACCACATACATCCCTGCTCCCCCGTCCCCTACCGCACCCCGTTCCTGCACTCCCATAGTGTGGGCTCTGAATATCTCTCCGCTTCCCTCTGGCACCTCAGGTGTTTGGTCTTTGGTTTTAAATTTAACAAACCGAAGACCGAACATGTGAATGGCTCCCACATATGGCCTTCCCCCCACAATTACTTTAACCCCCAATCCCCACACTCCTGCTCCCTCCCGGATTTGCATACGTGTTCCCCCATACACGCTTGGACGCCTCCCCCTCCCCGAAAACATCGCCCCGTGACATTCTCACTTTGGTGCAGCCCCGGAAAAGTCGCTGGCGTGTGTTTGACTGAAGGCTAAAAAAAAAACCCTATCACTAAGAAATCCAGCATTCAGTAAGCAAGTAATCCCATGTTTAAGTTAATCCTTTGAAACAATTCAATTCGGTAGCGTGCATTGCCCGCCACACACACTTGCCCTGGCACCCTCTCCCGCACCCCCCAAGAACGCCGCCCCGTGACATTTTCCCTTTGGTGCAACCCCGGAAAGGTCGCATGCGTATGTTTGACTGAAGGTTAAAAAAAGCCCTGAGAAATCCAGCATTCAGTAAGCAAGTACCCCTATGTTTCAGTTAATCCTTTGAAACAATTCACCTCGGTACCGTGCATGGCGATACATTGTTGCAAGCAATGATTGTTGCCGATCACTTAAAAACAATTCAACTCCTTTCTGGAAGTGAACATTTAGGAAATAAATGCGCCTTTCCATCGTATCAAGCTGCCAATTTCGAGGCCCACTGGGGGCCTCGAAATTAAGAACCAATCGTCGTTTTGTTTAAAGTTGTCTGGTTTATAATCCAGTCCCTGACCTATACCCCCGTAGGAATTTTTGAGTGGACGGATGAAACCTGGTACAGTGGTCAGGCACAGTATAGTAGATTTAAAAAAACAGAGGTAGACATCTGAGAAACTTCATCCGAATTTTCCAGCCGCCATTTTCCAATACGGCCGTTTTTTCGATGAAATTCAACATACCGTTATGCTTTCAACTGTGTTATCGGATTACAAAAGAGTTGTATCAGCTTCTGGATGATTAAAATACGTTTGTAATTAAGCCACCTTTACAATGCTACTAACCTTATGTAATATGTCAGCCGGAAGTAAATTAGAAAAATAAGGTGTATGCAAATTATTACAAAATCGTACAGTACTACTTAGACCACAACAATTGTTTTTATATTTATTCTAAAAAATTTGAAAATACTTACAGAGGTTAGCAGTAAGTGCTTTTAGAAACAATAAAACATTATGGAAAGAATAGCTCCCCACCTTTCAGAAATTCTAAGCATGTCCATTTCGAGCTATTAGAGGGGTCGCAAGAGCACTTTGAATTCGAAAATCAGCATACGCTTTCATCGCTACCCATACCTCTTCACCTTTAAATGGGCGTAGGATGGTCCCAATCTAAGTTAAACAATTTCGGTTAGGATTGATGAAAATAATAGATCCACACCTTTCAGAAAATCTTAAGCATGTCCATTTTGGGCTATTAGAGGGCCCGCAAGAGCATTTCGAATTCTAAAATCACCTTGCGCTTCTGCCACTACGGCATTACCTTTCACCACTATGTGGGTGTAGGACGGTCCCTAGTGATTTGGTTAGGGTTGATGGAAAGAATAGATCACCACCTTTCAAAAAATTCTAAGCATGTCCATTTCCGGCCATTAGAGGGGTCGCAAGATCGCTTTGAAGTCGAAAATCAGCATACGCTTTCATCGCTACGCCATACCTCTTCACCTTTAAATGGGCGTAGGATGGTCCCAATCTAAGTTAAACGATTTCGGTTAGGGTTGAAGGAAAGAATAGATCCACATCTTTCAGAAAATCTTAAGCATGTCCATTTTGGGTTAGAGGGGTCGCAAGAGCACTTTCAATTCGAAATTCATCTTACGCTTTCTCCACTAAACCATATACTTTTCACCTTTAACTGTCAGATGTATGACAAGATTTAGATAACATCTCTGTAATGTGTGGTGCAGTGGCAACCCGGACCACTGCACTGTGACTGAGGTTGGCGCTAATGACCAAGTTGTCGACGTGCCATTAAGCCTCAATTCCCCCCCCCCCTTTAACTGTCGTGAGGCCGATCCGTATATAAGTTAAACGATTTTTGTTAGAATTGATGGAAAAAATAGATCAGCACCTTTCAGAAAATCTTAATCACGTCCATTTGAGCTATTAGAGGGGTCGCAATAGCACTTTGAATTCGAAAATCACCTTAAATTCGAAAATCACCTTGTGCTTTTCCACTATCCATTACATTTCACCTTTACGTGGGCGTAGGACGGTCCCTATCTAAGTTAAATGATTTAGATTAGGATTGACGGAAAGAATAGATCACCAGCTTTCTGAAAATCCTAAGCAAGTCTATTTTGGGCTATAAAGGGGTTGTAAGAGCTTTTTCAATTCGAAAATCACCATACACTTTTGCCGCTATGCCATCACCTCTTCACCTTTATATGGGCGTAGGACGGTACCTTTTTATGTTACAATAACTGTTGCGATTGATGGAGCGAATTGATCCCCACCTTTCATAAAATCCTCAGCATGTTCAATTCTGGCTATTAAAGGGCTCGCAAGAACACAAAAATCACTATAACAACCAAATAAAAAAGAAATCGTTTTCGCTAATTAAGGGTGATACACTTCAAATGCAATTTTAGGGTTGGACGGCTACATTTATGTAAAAGATGTCAAAGTCCAGAATTGTGTTGACGGTTAAGGAGTTACTCCTCCCCCCCCCTCCGAAAACGGTTTTTTGGCTGAAATTCCGTAACCGTCAACAAATCAAAAGCATAATGTGACGAAAAACGTTCAGTAAATTATTCTGGACACAATTCAGGACTTTTATATCTTTTACGTGAAAGCAACCTTTGAACCCCAAAATCGTATTTAAAGTGTATCACCCATAGTTCGGGCGAACGATCCTTTTTGCAATGGGTAGTTATAGTAATTTACGTTTTCAGAGAGCTCTTGTGAGCCTCTAATAGCCCTAATTGAACTTGCTTAGGATTTTAGGAAAATTGGGGATCGATTCTTTCGATTAATCGTAACTGATATCGTTTAAGTTAAAAGGAACTGTCCTCCACCCATTTAAAGGTGAAGAGGTAATGGCATAGCGGCGAAAGCGTATGGTGAATTTCGAATTCAAAGTGCTCTTGGGAGCCCTCTAATAGCCAAAGATATACATGCTGAGGATCTTCAGAAAGCTGTGGATCTATTCTTTCCATCAATCCTAATCTAAATCATTTAACTTAGATAGGGACCGTTCTACGCCCATGTAAAGGTGAAATGTAATGCCGTAGTGGAAAAGTGCAAGGTATTTTTTTTTCGAATTCAAAGTGCTCTTGTGACCCCTCTAATAGCTCAAAATGGACATGATTAAGATTTTCTGAAAAGTGGGGATCTATTCATTCCACCAACCCTAACCGAAATCGTCTAACTTAGATGTGGAACATCCTAAGCCCGTTTAAAGGTGGAGATGTAATGACATAGAGGTAAAAGTATATGGTGATTTTCGAATTCGTTGTGCTCTTGCGAACCCTCTAATAGCCCGAAATGGACATGATTAGTATTTTCTGAAAAGTGGGGATCTATTATTTCCATCAACCCCATCCGGAAAAGTCTGACCTAGATACAGACAGTCCTAATCCCATTTAAAGGTGTAGAAGTAATGGTATGTGGCGATAGGGTATGGTGATTTTCGAATTCAAAGTGCTCTTGCGACCCCTCTAAAGGCCCGAAATAAACATGCTTAAGATTTTCTGAAAGCTGGGGATGTATTCTTTCCATCAATTATAACCTAACTCGTTAAACTTAGATAAGGACCGTCCTACACCCACTTAATGGTGAAAGGTAATGCCGCAGTGGCAAAAACGTAAGGTGATTTTCGAATTCAAAGTGCTCTTGCGACCCCTCTAATAGCCCGAAATGGACATGCTTAGGATTTTCTGAAAGGTGTGGATCTATTCTTTCCATCAACCCTAACCTAAATCGTTTAACTTAGATTGGGACCATCCTACGCCCATTTATAGGTGAAGAGGTATGGCGTAGCGATGAAAGCGTATGCTGATTTTCGAATTCAAAGTGCTCTTGCGACCCCTCTAATAGCTCGAAATGGACATGCTTAGGATTTTCTGAAAGGTGGGGAGCTATTCTTTCCATATTGTTTAATTGTTTAGAAAAGCGCTTACTGCTAACCTCTGTTAAGTGTTTTCCAAATTTTTAGAATAAATATAAAAAACAATTGTTGTGGTCTAAGTAGCACTGTACGTTTTTGTATTGATTTGCATACACCTTATTTATCTAAATCACTTCCGGCTGACTATTTACATACGTTTAGTAGCATTGTAAAGGTGGCTTAATTACAATCGTGTTTTAATCATCCAGAAGCAGATACAACTCTTATAATATACATGAAAGCATGACGGTATGTTGAATTTTATTAAGAAAGGGCCATATTGGAAAATGGCGGCTGGAAAATTCGGATGAAGTTTCTCAGATGTCTACCTCTGTTTTTTTAAATCTACTATAATGTGCCTGACCACTGTACCAGGTTTCATCCGTCCACTCAAAAATTCCTACGGGGGTATAGGCCAGGGACAGGACTATTAGTAGACAGGGTTTTTTTTCTTTTTTTTTTTAGCTCAAACGCCGACAATGGCACAGTCCACGCGACTAACACTTTGTTGGCGGCTTTGGCACCACAACAATACCAAAAAACGAACCCAAAAACGGTGGGGCTGGTCTGGTAAGTGGCGCCATCTCTTCGAAGACTTTGGAAAAAGTGTTATAACCCGAACTTGTAGTCCAAGGCCATCAGTAGACGGCGACATGGCATGTTTGGTAAGTGGCGCCATCTGTTCGAAGACGTTGGAAAAGTGTCCCAACCCGAATTTGAAGGCGAATCTTGTTAACAGATGGCACTACAGGGAGGGGTACTTGATTGTACGACGGAATGGCGTGGCCGGTGATTTGGCCGCCTGCTGCCTATTATATGTATATGTAGATACTGCCACTTGCGCTCAATATTAGCACTCCTACTCACTGCCGTGTGCTTCTCCGTAACTGTCTTATCACCGCTCCCGTTCATAGAGGAGCGTCCAATTGAGCCTATATTGCACTGCTCCACTGCTCCAAGTTTGTCTTAAAAAAAAGGAGTTATATGATTGAATTTTCACTTGTTAAAATGTACAGGATAAAAACTGGTGATTTTTAATTGAAATAATCAAATGTACAATTGAGAAAATTGCGTCTGTTTAGGTGCTGTTGTGCTTAACCAATCATATATTTGAAACGTAAAGCACAACAGCATCTAAACAGATGCAATTTTCTCAATTGTACATTTGATTATTTCAATTAAAAATCATCAATTTTTATCCGTGTACATTTTAACAAGTGAAAATTCAATCATATAACCCCCTCCCCCTTTTTTTTTTACCGGCACACTTGACGTTTTTGCTTGTAATATCTTCTTACATTATAAACCAAAGTCTCATAGCAGAAATGAAGCAATGACGACCCCCGAAAGGGAAACAATGAAAACTAGAAAGTGTGTCAAAGAAATTGAAACTGGTACGTGGTTGCCTTGAAAAGAAGTTGAAATTGGCACATTGTTGCCTCGACTAACAATTTGCTCTGCGCGTCATCTCAGCGGCAAGTGCTAAACTTATTTTTCACATGATACAGATCGCTCCAGCCAAAGCGATAAACTGGGAGTGGGTAGGAGGGCCTGGACGATAAATGCCCGTGTGTGGGGCAGTATACGTCTGTTATTAAAACTCAAGCCTAATCACAGCAACAAAAAAAAACATAAAAAAACGGGAGCTTTCGGCCAGTCTTACTGGGCATTCTGAACTGCTACCCATTCAAACATGGCTCCTCCCACTGTTGCTAAGCAACAACACACCATGCAGAGCAGCCTCCCCAGCAGCCAAGCGCCTCACACACACCAATATTCCCTTCTCACACCTGGTGCCCCAGGCAAACCAAATAAATAAATATTCAAAGAATTAAATATTCCCAATAAACTACATAATTAATTAAATAATAAATAAATAAATAAAACTTTATAAGTGTAAATAAATAAATAAATAAATAAATAAATGAATAAATGAATAAATGAATAAATGAATAAATAATACCTAACTGTTAAACCGTGAATTACCTAAACAAGGGCAATTCACAAAGTGCAAAATAAACCAATAACTTAAACAAATAAAGTCATTAAATAAATAATTAAACAAATTACCTAATAAATTTACTCCTATAAACCACATAGAATAAAAATTATGAAACAAGTACAATGAATAGTAAACTAAAGCAACGGAACAATAAATAATTAACTGAGCAAAAAACGGCTTCGCCGTTTAGAAAAAAAACATTAGAGCTCGTACCCCCATACTCGCAGCCTTGAAGGTACACGAATAAAAACGGATTAGAGTTCACTCGAACTCAACGAACTTTAATTTGAACTATAATTTGTGTTCATTTTGTGTATGCATTTTTATCTTTCAATTTTGTAGCGTTTTTCTGTTTATGGCGTCTATTTTGTGTGTGTTTGTGGGTTTACGGTTTGCGAATTGGAGTTCAAATTATAGTTTGTGGGAAAATTTTCTCTCAAATTTTGCATTTGGCTTTTTTTGTGAACGTTTGGCACTCCGTGGGGAGCATGGCCGGTCGTATTGCCGAATCGCCATTCGCTTGCCACCCTCCCCCGCACTGGTTTGGTTGATGCGTCTGGTTCTTGTGGGAGCCAGTGCTGCGGCCTCTCGATGAGCCTTGTTGAGTGATTATCCTCTTGTAAGATTATTCTTTAATTTAGTAAGTATTGTACCAAATTTATTTCTAATTTCCCAGTATTTTTTAACAACTGGGCTAATTAACCTATTTTGATGTAAGTTGTGCTCGTTGTTTTATAAGATTATGTGTTTCATGAGCGATATATGCAAATTTTCCATACTGGATAAAAGTGCGCGTCACCCATGGAAAAGGAGAGAAAGGAGGATCGACCGAATGCCCTCGAGAAGTTGCGATGGGAGATACTTGGTCTGACAACCCCTTCCGTAATCCTTGCCAGCCGTGCTAATGGACGCCCACAAAAAAGCCTGGAACGCCTAAATTCAATTGGAACTTGAATCAAATCTGTCTGGATTCCTGCACTACGGGACGTAGCACCTAAAGTTCATGGAAGAGAGGGGAAGCAGAAGGTGAATATTCTACCCGTTATTCCTTTCCAATTATGACTTAATTGATAGTTCATAAGAATATAATCAGTGGAGTTGGAGTGGGAGCGTATCCTGGCGATTTGCGTGCTAATCACTTATTAGTTGGGATGTCCAAAAACGTAGTCCGGCATGGATTATTTGAGCGCAAATAGAAGCAAGCCTATAAATAAATAAAGAAAATCACAAGGTAAAGGGTAAATGAAGCAAGCAGTCTGCATTAAAGACTGACCTTGTGAGGAAACACAATACACTAGTCTGAGAA
>JAHWFP010249121.1:0-13714 GCA_023313725.1 Lithobius niger
TTGGTTTTAATTTTATTTACCTGTTTAATGGTTGAATACAGCAGTAACGTTTCACGTGGACTAAACAGTACATCAACACCGCGGTATATGAAACCTTACATGAAAGTTTACTAGTGTTCTTTTGCTGTTTTGACTTCGGAATGACCAAAGTTGGAATTTTCAAGTACTTTTTGATATTATTGTTAAAAAAAATCCGAACCCTCCTCCCAAAACTTGTACTAAATAAAAAGCATACTTAGATAAATTGTAGATTTTTGTATTCTTGGGTTAAATCGCAATTGAGGCATGAAGTGTGGCTTTGCCAACAAAAGTTACTGAACGATTACAGAAAAATAAAAATAAAGCAGCGAAAATTCTAAGAGGTTCGTGCATAAAAAAAATTTGTTTTTAGTAAGTTAGGGACTTTAAACGTAGGCCAACTAAGTGATTACATGATAATTCAAAATAACTTTATAACCCATAACCACCTGAAAAAACTTTCAGACCCTTTTTTTTAGTTGGGTCGGTTCTGCCCGCTTTGCTCGGGGTCCCTGGGGACCCCTCACAAAGCTCGCGCTGGGACCTAGTTTTTCGCTGTTATGCGTTGAAGGCGTACGTTCGTATCTAGGCGGTTATGGGTTAAAAATTAAGGACAAACTTATGGAATAAAGAAAATAACACTTATCAAACTAAGAAAATACATATTCGTCCAGAGCTCACATTCACAAGAAACAAGTATGGGGAAAAGTCGGAAAAATTATACGTATCACTCTTGGCAAATAAAATACGGAAATTACCAAAACTGGGCAAAATAAAAAAAATGACACAGCAGTGGCTTCTTGAAAACAACTCTGTTTAAATTAAGTTTCAAGTTAGTCTAGGTTTGTTAGAATCCTCCATTAATATTTTTCTGTGGTTATGTTAATGTTAATGTAATAAACAGGACGGAAAGCCAAATGGGCTCGAGAAGTGTTAAAGGGCAATTACATCCATTTTGACATGCATGTTTAACTTTTGGATCACTTACACAATAACTAAACACAAGAATTGCGGTAAGATTACCTTACTTACGTCCGATATAACAATTTAATTACTATACATCACCAAAACACGACACGGAGATCGCCAATGTTTTGCTGGAACGCTCAGAAATTAATGCCGACAGAGTCACTTTTCGATTTCGACTCGCAGCCGATTGAGATAGCTGTACTGACTGTGAGAAGCTCAAGCGTCTGACGGCCTTAGCTGGCCGGCAGTGTAGTGGCCAGCTAAGGCCGCCAGACGCTTGAGCTCCTCACAGTCACTACAGCTATCTCAATCGGCTGCGAGTCCGTGTGTGTTTTGGTGATGCAGTAATTAAATTGTTATATCGGACGTACGTAACGTATTCTTACCGCAATTCTTGTGTTTAGTTATTGTGTAAGTGATCCAAAAGTCAAACATGCATGTCAAAATGGATGTAATTGCCCTTTCAATGTTCACGTAAACATGCACTCAATGAACACGCCTCACTCCCAACTACTATACGTGCAAGCCGTTTCTGGGCTTCGTTGTGTCCTTGGAGATTTTTTATTTAATAAAAAAAAAAAGCCCAGTCAACAGATAGCTTAACTAAGAACATTAAGGTGTTTACTATAATCACTTTTACACATCATAATCGTATTAATAAACAAAAACGAGTTCGTTTGATGTTCATCTAAAGCTTAACGAAGCGAGGTCAAGCCAGGAAAGCAGCATAAACAAACAAGCTTGGCTGTTAAGACTTTGATACCACAATGGTACTGCAGTGTTTAGTCCACGTGAAACTCTTACGTTGAGACGGGTTACGACAAAATGTTTTGTCGTGCGACTAAACGTCTAATTTGGTGTGCGGCCACCCTTATATTGACGAATTACACCCAAGACGTACGCCAGCATTTGTGAGGTATAGGAGACTGTAGGTGATTCATATTAATACGTGTATTACTCATTTCTTGAGACGATGACTTTTTAGTCTTCTGTACAGTGGAAGCTGGGAAGACTATAGCAACGACCCCTGTAGCAGAATCAAAGTGACGCGCGACGCTACGTCGCAGTACGGCTGGCAGTGTTGCAGTACGATTTATCCTGCACTTTTTTTCTGTCTTAGTCTTCTTTTTGCGATAATTTCACCAAAAATTGACCGATTTTGACGTTCAAAGGTTCGGTCGTTCTTAAGTTGTTTAGCTAAAACAACCTACAAAGGTCTCGACAAAAAGTTGTCGCAAGAAACTTGTTCATGAACTCAAATGGCCCTAACTCAAAATTTTACACAATGCAAAATTCCATCTTCACACCCTTCCTGCCACCCGCAGACACCCCCTTCTTCCCACAGACCGTTTTCAGTTTGCATATTCTGCTTCTGGGGCAACGACCTTTTCGGTCAATCCATCGTCTTTTTCAACAGTACACTGTAAAAATAGACGTTGTGAAACGCAACGTCTACCACAACACCTATTTGTCTCCTTTTTTACAACATGTTGTGGTCACATGTTTTGTTATGTGTAAATGTTATGATTTACAACACCTACAATAGACGTTACGGTTTACAACAGCTATAGTTGACGTTGTGCTTTACAACACCTTCGGTAGACGTTATGTTTTACAACACCTACAATGAACCTTGCGTTATACAACACACGCCTTTATTGTGTTACGCCGTAAATCATTTATCTTTGTTTTGTATTTTGAAAATTCGGCGGGAAGGGATCCAGCCGAATAGTCACCCTAGAAACCCATGGGGCAAATGAGGGTCATGAGCCAAATACATAGGAACTCTTGTTAAACCACCACTTTCATACGTAACTGTACATTTGTTATGGTTTTCGGATTGCTTGGGAATTTTTTATTAATTCGTCCGTAAAGTCAGAATAGTTTTAAATGAATTAGGGGGAAGGCAAACATTTACTGATATTGATGGTTTAACTACACATCAGTACCAAACTTAACCAAAGAGACTGCTACACTCGAGGCTTCTGTTAGAGGTTCAGCTTACCCACGCATTTACCATTTGAATTTCCGGTTTTTCAGAAATGGTTGAAGTACAGTTTTTAAAACAATACAAAAATAAAAAATAAAAAATTTTGTAAATCCAATCACAACCTAAAGGTTGCAGTTTGGCTGTAAAACTAAAGGACTGCAATTTTTGTTTGGCATAATTAAATTATTACCAAAAACTTAACTGCCAACAATAAAATCCAAGCACAATTAAGTTACTTTACCGAACTGGTATAAAAACACAATTTAGTCGACAGTATTTTCAGCCAATGACTGAAAATCTTTTCAAAGATGGACTATAACAAAATATCTAAAACTTGAAACATAATTATATTTGTAACGTCATTCAGTGCCTGGCTAGGTATTTTATGCGTTGTGGTTTACAACACCTATATATACACGTTGTTGTTGCAACACCTATACACGTTTTGATTTACAACACCTACAGATGCTGAGGTTTACAACGTGTATAGACGTTGTGGTTTAAAACACCTATAGACGTTGTGGTTTAAAACACAACAGACGTTGTGGGTTACAACACTTATAAACGTTGTGGTTTACAACACCTATTCTGTAGACGTTCAACACGCAACATCTACAAATATTCGTTCTTGGAAGACTGATTTTTAGCCGTTGCGTTTGTAGACGTTGTGCTTTACAACGCCTAAAACCTCGTTATAAGACCCAGAGCGTCTTAAAAAAAACACACGGAAAATTAAATTATCATTGCTTCCTTACAGCTAATAGATTTTTTTGACTTAACTCAATGAAATAAAATCACTCGATCTTCGTATTTAACATGCCTGCATCTAATAGTTTGAAGATTCCTCGTTGCCTAGGCAATTGTGAAGTCTCGACAACGTGTTGCATGAATGAATAGGCCTACTCTCGAACCCAATTCTCCGTTAGCTACTACTTACGAAATTAAACCGGCTGGTAAAAATAAGGCTTAAAAGCTGAAAATTAGGCTTAAAAGCTAACACAGTTGTAACCTGCAATTGTGATGATTACTAACTTTAGATTATATAATAGAGATCGCCGTTACAGTGCGTGATAGAGGTGTGCACCTCAACAGCGGCGGAGGCGTACAGAAGACTGGTTGCAACTTGGCAGTCGCTGACCCAGCTATTATTGTTACTGCTGCTGCTTACGAAATCGGCAAGTAAAAATGAGGCCTAAAATCTAAAACCATAGGCCTAAAAGCTAACACATTTTTAACCTATAATTATGATGGTTATTATTTTTTGATTATACTATAATAGAGATCGCTGTTGCAGTGGGTGGTAGAAGTGTGTGCCTCAAAATTTTCGTTGGTGGAAGTGTCAAGTTTTATACCAGTGTAGCATGGGGAATCTTTTGAAGCTTCTGACAATTGTTAAAAGCTATCGTACTGATAATTGTTCGGCTTGCAGTTAACTGCCTTATTATTATTTTTTAAATATGTAGACTACATAAATAAAGAAATGATGCTGATGATGATGATGCTTGCTTCATGTAGACTACACTTTCCACTTTAAACAATATACGAATTATTGGCGGCGGCAGCTCAAACAGCGGTGGCTATATCTGCCGTACTTTATTTTTAGTCGCGGCAGTGATGGCCCACGGCTGTACTGTGGGCTGTGAAAAGAGGCTGCAAATAACTAAACAGAAACTAAATGCTGCAGCATACGAAAGCCTATTAAGATAAATATGATACGTAGCTTAAGCCTATATAATAAAATAAGAAAATGGCCAGCAAAGAGCAGCAAGCAGTACGTCACACCAAAAGGCAAGCCTGAATGAGTATTGCACCCAGAATTTTAAGGAGCATTAACAAATATCGTCATTTTAAAACTAAATATAACTTTGAAATGAAGATCTGTTCGCTCCGGCTTATACAATAAGTCCAAAGCCTGTTTCCCAGTATTATATATATTACATTGCACGGGTTTTCCTTTATGACGTTCCTGGTGCTACTTTGATATACCGTAGTTGGGCGTTTTGTTATACTTATGAAGATGATCGCTGTATTTCTCTTGTTACTTTCACTCATTAAAGGCACCTTTTTAACTTGGAGATGCAGCACCGTAGAATTTTCAAGAAATATAAAGAAAATGGCGGTAAATTAAAATTGGAACAACACCATTAGCAGCAGCGCCGCTATTTTCATAACTAAAACGAGATCACGTGACCCATATCCGCCTATTGGGTGTCGGAGAATCTGGAACGTGGATGCTGTGTTTAGAATGTGGGCAACGCTATAGAGCAGTGACATTTGCCGCCATATTGGCACCAGTATGGGTTTTGGAGGGCATAACTACAAGGTGCACTACATAAAAATGGAGGGGAAAACAACGGAAGAGCGGATTTCTTAGGCTTAAAATAACGTTGTTTTCTCCAACAACAAAAATCGCGCGTTTTAGGCCTAAGAAATCACTCTTCACAGCATCGGCTTCAGTATGACGCCCTTCTGTTTCTTCCTGCAGTGCCCCTTGTACCTAACCAATTAAGCTTCCAGCATAGAGTTGTATACAATAATACTACGTCGTGTCACTGCTCTATAGAAATGGTGAATAGGCGCCTTTATAAGCTTAGTTCCTCTTGAGTTTTGTAACACAAGTTCAACGTGTGTAAATGTTGCAAGCTCTTATTTTCCTGTTTCCTCCCCCCCCCCCACATATGTGTCGGGTTTGCTACATTTTCTCAAACATATGTAAATGTTGCAAAGCCATATACGTGCAGGTCGAAGCCTAGTCAATGCGCAAATCCTTTTAACTGCAGTTTCATTTCTCATCGTTTTTGTTCATACCGTAAATGTGTGACGTTACGTCATGCCATCATATGCATGCAGCGTAAATTGAAAGGGATATACCTTCCAGCGCCATTTTTCTCGATCCTCCACATCAAGTACGGACCCAAATGTCTATTTACTTACCGTTAGTCTTTCTCTAGTGCTAAAAATCCGTTGTATACTGCGTCCCGCAGCATATGATGCATTGCGCGCTTACAATAATCATGACGTTTCATCTCTGTGTGTACATGTACTAATTTTCTAATAATTACCATGAGATCAAAAATCTAAACGACTAATGCGGTAAAAATTAAAATTAATTATTCCAATAGATCGCCGAAGCAAAATTATAAGACACTGGCTAGAAAATTATAAATTGTGATTTTAAAATACGAGAATCATTCCGGTTTGTGACGACACAATTAATGCGTTCACGCTGGCTTGTCTATTAGGCGCAATGCCAACTGAGATAGTAGCTGCGTTTTTTGCTGCGAGGAACGAAGTACTGTCTCAGTTGACCTTGACTATGATAAATGCGCGGATGCGATCGACGCGTAGCTGTTATAAGGCAGGCGGTATGTTGCTTTAAAACAGTCCGTGCGTTTCTTTGCCTTGAGAGCAGTGCAGCGCCTGCAGCAGTTTGCTTTTGCTAATGCATAACCTACCTCACTCGTCTGCAACTAGCGCTACAGACGACCAAAACCAAAAGAAACAGCGCCATGGCGGATTAGTACACAGAACAACCAATCGGGCTGGAAAAAAAATGGCTGCTTCTATCATCACGAGACTTCCGTATTCGTTCAACCCGATGAAAAAACGTTATCGACACGGGTTTATTGGCAATTGAAACTAATAAACAGAAGTTTATGGCTCTGTGTATTAATTACTTTACCTGTTTGCAGGTTTGCCGATAAAAACGTGGTTCTGTTTGCATTAGATGATCAATTTTTTCATCGGTGGAAGCATTCATCTCGCTTCTGCAGCCAAGTAACACCTTTTTTTGTTGCATGGATGTATCACTACGCAAAATGAGGAAAAGAGAAGCGTTCGATACATAAAGCATTGCGAATTGCAGCTAAATTATAGGGAAGTTTCATTACTCTCAGTCATCTGCAACAATCGGGTTGCAACAATACAATTTTAGCTAGCAATGCATGATAGGATGAACGCGGAATGAGAGAAAGTGCGTGAAGGGACGATTGCGGACTGAGAGTAGCTGTCACTCCACAATCGTCCCGTCATTCACTTGTTCCCATTCCGCATCCATCCCATCATGCATCTACTACCAGCTCTCAACAATGCAACGTCTCCTTTCCCTTGTTTGCCGAAAGAACAAGTTCGAAATCGGGCAACAATTAAGTGAACAACAATCCTTGTTCATACTATCGAGTGGTAATGTATTGTAATCGTCGGGAAATCCATGATAAAATGATAAATAAGACTAGCCGAGTCGCTCGCTAACGCTCGCTCATTCGGCGTCGTCTCGCTTCGCTCGAGGACATTTTTTGTTTTAACATTTATGCTGCTGACGGAGAATTTAACGCCAAAAAAGATCATGAAAATTGTAGTGCGCGCTTTTCGTCATGTTTCACTTCGTAAACAAACTATAACTTGTGCCTACTCTTGCATTTTTCTTTGTTTATATCATAGTAAGTCTTGCAACTAATTTTGTAACCTGATCCCTGTCGTGAGCAGATTTTTTTTATTCAAATAAATTGTGCTGCGTAAGATGTTAGCCGTTCCTCGTACTAAAAACAGCAGTGGCTCGGCCGTACGAGCCTCGACATTGTTGCTCTCAGTCCTCGGAAAGGGGGTAATATTAGCACGGCTGGCAGGCAGTGCTTGTTAAACTTCGATTGCACACGATAGTTTTCAAAAAGTGGACAGGTTAATGGTTATTTATTCACGGGGGCTTGGCCCGAAGCCACATACCCCTCTACAGGCGGTGAATATATACCTTATTGGGGCTGTGGCCCGAAGCCATGCGCCCATGATACAGAGATTCAGGCGGAGGCGCGGCTAACAATATCAAAATGTTATACAATGCTGCAACATGTAAGAATGATGCAACAATGAAGCAAGGCGCACAAGATCGCATTATAGCTCACTCGAACAAGATGCAACTGGAGATGCGAATGGAGAGTGTCGCATAGGGGCTTGTAATCTCCAGCAAGAGTAATAAAAATAACTAGCTGTACCCACGCAGATCATCTGCGCATGTGCGAGCGAAATACTATACGGAGCAGAATGAATTGAAAACGTCCATCTGTTCCCCCGCAACCCTCCCACGCCCCCATTGTGTGGTTTGCGCCCCTTTCCCGGACGTCGGCGGAATTTTGGGGCTAATGATCTGCGCATGCGCCAGCGAAATACTATACTGAGCAGCATGGCATAAAAAGGCCCTCGACGCTCCCCTGTTTCCCCGCACCCCTTGCCTTTCCCCCTGCCCATGCCCCCCCCTCCAAGAACTTCCTCATTGGGTGATTTGTCCAACACCCCCCCCTCCCCTGGGGTCCCGAGGTATTTGGTCTTCTTAAAAAAGTAAATAGCACTTCTTAGTGTAGCTGCGTTGCCTGTTTCACTGTCTTGATACCAACACAATAAGCTCACAACAACGATCGCGCAGGCAGTGATTGTTACTCAACCAACTTTGAAATTACTCAATTCGGCTCTAATAGCCAGCGTTATTGAAACTTTTGATTTCCTAATTGTTAGGCTTCTACATTGTTAGCAGCGTCGTCATTTTATTTTCGTAACAAGTATTGTGAGCATTGTTTGGCTTCTACATTGTTATCGTCTTATTCCCCTTCTTCTTAGGGCCTTAGGGCTTCGGGCAGATGACCAGGAGTGGTTAACGCTCGTTAAACCCTTTAAACCCTTTAACCCTTCTTCTTAGGTGGGGTATGTGACTACGGGCCAGGGCCCCTATAATAAAATCCAATCCAATCCCTTCTTTAAGGCAAATTAGTATATAGATAATAAGATGCAACTATGGTTGGGCATGGGGATAGTAACATTGTCGTTGTATCTTGTGTGTTTTTGTATATAGCTCTCTTTAGTTAGGGTGGGCGCGTGGCCAAGGGCAGAGGCCCTAATAAAGTATTGAATTGAATTGAGTTAGCATAGTTAGCCAGCGAAAGGTTAACTCATTGTGGAGAACCTAACTGAAATGGGCTTGGTTTTCGCTGAAATCTTCAAATTTTAAACCATAGGTATGCGAAGTCTTTAATTTATTGAGCGGCCAACATGACTGAATGACTTTAGTTCTTCATTGCGGGCTTCGGGAAGCCAGTTAAATTATTTCCGCAATTGTTTGCCACGACATATTGCATCTGCCAATGCAAAATCAACTACTCATCGAGATGACACATGCTAAATCTAGAAACACGCTATTGTGTTGCCATCAAATAATAAACATATAGGACAAAGCTTGGGCGGAACTTGAACATAATACGCATTTCTAATGTTCCGTTTTTTTCGCAAACAAAATCGGGTGAACAGTGGACAGTAGACATAACGTACACATGATAGACCAGACCGTAGCAATTACAATAAAAGGAAGCAAAGAAGCCAACAAATTAGCTGAACAAAATACGGCTTCGCCATTTCCATACTCACAGCTGTGAAGGTACACGAATAAAAACAGATTAGAGTTCACTCGAACGCAACGAACTATAATCTTAACTCCAATTCCAGGGAACAAAGATTGTGAACAAGGATGCCAGCCCCCAGGCACACGCATACATGTACATTACTAATTCACAAATTATAATGCACACAAAATACACATGTAGCCACTCACACGACGTAGACTTAAAATATAAAGCCACAAACACAGCAAGAAAAAAAAACAGTACAATACACAAATTAAGTGCACACACGCATACACAAACATTAAACATTTCAAACACAAATTGCGTTCACTTTCTGACATAACCATTGAGTAAAAACAGTCCTTGTTCTTTGGAATTTTTGTTCAAGTTATAGTTCGTTGCGTTCGAGTGACATGATGTACAAGTTTCGAATCTGAATCACGTCACTCGAATGAAACGAGTGCGTAAAGGTGCCTTCATTATTTCTAGTGCATGATTTGGGTAGATGACTTTTTACACAATTTGCTTTCCTATTAATTTTAGAGAGCTGGTGGCTATTTATTTGGGGGAAAAAAACAAGTCTAAATCACGTTATTTGCAATTGAATTAATGAAAGCTCATTTACAAATACGGAGATTATTTGTGACGAAGGTTTTGAAGGTCCGTTATAATTGATTTATTTTGTTGATATTTTAACTTGAATTAAGTTTTATTATGTAGCTCTCAGTGATTTTTATTAATATTTGTACTTATAATGCCGCTCATTGGCAGTAAGTTGGGAGATTTTATTATTTACCTTTTTCTATTAGGTACCAACGAAAGAAATTATTCAATTTACGTTTAAATATCGATTATTAACGAGCTACTACGATAATTAATTAGCGTAATGATAACGGTATAGAGAATTTTTTTAGAAGTTATATGCTTGACGTTTTATTTTAGTGTGTACATTTCTTAGATCTATTGTTAAAAATATTTATTTGTTTACGTTTAGTTTTTTTGGGGGATTAGTTTCGGAAGTTAAAAAGACGATGTCTCATTTATTTATTTAGTAAGCTTAGAAGTAACTATACTGAATAATGTGTTATAACATTATTTGATAACGGGGGAGAATTGTCAGCCTCGAAACGCCGTAAATTACAGTGTATTTTATTGTAGCACTATTTTTTTTTAATCCACAAGCTTTTGTCAATACACATAGCAATTTTCATAACTTATCTGCACTTTTGTGATATTGCTTATGTTATCGTTTGTTGATATCTAGTTTTACAAAGAGGCGATTCTTTAGGCGAAAGTTAGCGAGTTCAAATGGAACGCTTGCCAACTGCGACCAAACGTTAAAAACGGTCACACTTATTTTCCGCCTTCTGGTCAACTCACAAGCCATGCAAATTATATGTTTGTGCCATTTCCTTATCTCGGTGGCGTGTTTACACAAAACTAGTTTCAAAATGCAAAGGGAAACCAACTGGGAATTTTGTCTCTGTAGAAAACTAAACAACGTTTTACTCTCTAATTTAATCGTATCTAGTGAGTCAACGAGTCGTAGCTAACGGTGGACAAAAGCCGTGATAAAAGCGCAACTAACCTTTCAATAAATCTGTATAAAAACAAAAACAAATTCCTTACCCGAATAAAAAACACTAGTTAAATACTCTGCGTTTGTAGACGAGGGAGTGCTGGTTTACACTTTTCTACCATGGCGCCTTTATAATTTCAAATGAATAAATACATAAACGCGTCTCATGACTCAAGATCTCCAGTCGTGTTTTTTACCTAAGGACGGCAGAGGTCAATTTCATTCGGCGTTGGTTGAGTGTATTTGGCTACTTTCGTCCATCACGCAGTGAAACGGGATTGTATTGCATTAAATTGTATTGTATGAAATCTTATTGCATGAAATTGTTTTGCCTGTAATGCTATTGCATGGAGCTGCATGATATGGTATAAGATTTGCACGATTTTGAAATCTTAACTAGATCTGTTTTGCTGTTTGTTCATGCTTCCTTGCCACTGTTGTTAAAAAAAAACTTTAGTTCTATTTACAAAGTAACTTTTAAACTTATTCATTGTTTTGGCTATTGCTATGCAATCTGTCGCACATTCCATGTAGTAAAAAAAAAAATTCTCTTGTTAAAATATCTGGTAATTTTGAAAAAGTATCCATCCGTATTTAGAAAAATAAATTGTATTGCGTGAAATTGTATCGCATGAAATTGTGTCGCATGACGTTGTATCGAATGAAGTTGCGTGAGATGGCACGACATTTGTTTGATATGTAGATGACCCCGATTTATTTTTCTCTGTGTTCATTTTCACTTACTGTCGTTTTTACGCAAAATTTTTACACCCAGTTTACACTCCCTGTTACTTACTGTCATGTAATACCACGCCAGACGCCTTGACAAGATAATAAACGTAAAGTTAACTCATGTCGTATAATACTCGTATGTCACTCGTATGTCGTATGCAACTAATATGTGACGCGTGGATAATTTCGTGGAATTGTTTCGGAAAACGCACGAAATCTAAAAAGATCTCCGCCTCGCTTAGCTGACCGATTTTTTTTTAATATAGTTTTTTTTTTTTATTGTTTCATTTCATTAAATATGTATTTTCTTAAATTCGGGAAATTGTGTACGATGCACGTTAAAAATATACTCTTAAATTTTTAATAGCTGCTACTGCCAAAATCGCGCTCACGAAAGCAGCGCCACCACTGTTGGCAGCGCTGTTTTTGCGAGGATCGTTGGAACTGATTTCTTATTTCGGCAATGGGCGTCCAACGGGAAAACAAATGTTTCGCAATCAACGTGAGAGGTGATGGTTTCAACTGTTTTCATGCCGTAAGTACAGATTTAATTGAAGAATTTCGAAATTTAAAAGACCATTCCTCCCAGCGCCATTTTTCTCGATCCTCCTCATCAAGTACGCCCCCAAAAGTCTATTTACTTTCCGTTAGTCAATCCCTTGGTAAAAATATGTTTTAAAATGTAGCCTCTAAGAGATTTTCTGTTGAATAATTGTTAACTATATTTACTGCGGGACGCACGTATATGATCCTTTGCGCGCCTACAATAACCATTACGTTTCATCTCTTGCGTGTGCATGTACTAATTTGCTAATAATTACTATGAGATCAAAAATCTAAAAGACTAATGCGGTAAAAATTAAAATTAATTATTCCAATTGATCGCCGAAGCAAAATTATAAGACACTAGCCTAGAAAATTACAAACTGTAATGTTAAAATACGAGAATCATTCCGGTTTGTGACGACACAATTAATGCGTTCATGATGGTTCGTCTATTAGGCGCACAATACCAACTAAGACAGTAGCTGTGTTCTTCGCTGCGAGAAACACAGCCACTATCTCAGCTGACCTTGGCGATATTGACATGTGCGGATGCGATCGGCGCGTGGCCGTTATAAGGCAGGCGGAAAGTTATAAGGCAGGCTGGATGTTGTTTTAATTGAATTAAAAAATGGTCGGCCGATTCTGTGGGTATTTATAAGCGGTATTTACAGTTAAACAGCGGCAGATGACTTTTCACTACATGTGAGGCATTTAACATTGAGAATATACTTTCGTAATTTTCTAACGGCAATTATCCAATGGAAAACCAGTAAACGACAGCCACATTGAACGAGCACATGGTATTTATCCGATTAGACTTTGCACCGACTAATAGTTCGAGGGTTAAACCTTGTTAAAGTTTTCATTTAACGTCCAAAGTATTATTCAGTGCGATCAACTTGGCAAATGTTTTGGTGTGTGGATATCACTCCTTTGAAGGGCCGAACCATTCTGAACTTAGCTTTCACCAGTTTCGGTTTTTGGTTATGGTTTTTGTTAGCCTTATCTCAACTATAGTCTGCATATGTGTAATAATGTGCCACGTAAACAATAGCGTGAGGAGCCATTTTCCCAATATTTTAATTGCATATCACTCCTTTGAGAGCCAAAACATTGTCAACTTGGGGGTCTCTTTAGCAGAATTTGGTTTGATTTCAATTTTCTTTTATTTTTTTTTAAATTTAGTTCACATCACTCCTTTAGGAAGGCTGAACATTATCAACATGGTGGCCTCTTTTCCAGTTTTTGTTTTTATTTTGACATTTTGTTTACCTTTCGTGAATTGGACGTGGACACAATTATTTCTTTGGCAACGTTAGTTAGATCCACCCAAAACCAAAACTGGTAGAAAAACCCGCCAAGTTTCCAAAAACGGTCGGCCTTTGAAGGTAGTGATATCATTCCACCAGGGAAAGGCCGCCAAGGTTAATCCTATTAGCCAAGTTAATCGCACATACTAATAGTTCGAAAGTTAAATGAAAACTAGAAGATTGCTAC
>JAHWFP010249122.1:3565-18263 GCA_023313725.1 Lithobius niger
TACGAGAGTTCAGCCCTTAATGGACCCCTTGCTTCTGATCGTCACGCCACACTTGCCCCTCTTTTCACACAGAAGCGTCCCTCGCCCTAAGGCACAAGATGGTTTCTGACCGACCTTCTCCTTCTGTGTCATGATCAAGATCAAAATCGCGTATCAAGACCAAAATGGGGTACATTTGTATTCACGTAACTTCTTGTGTGCCTACCAATTGCCCCCAGGCAGCACGATGTCTATCAGGATAGGAGCTTAATAGTGCGACAAAAAGAAAAAGAAAAAAAGACGAAGACGCGTCATGGAAGGGCGAATATTTTAGACATAACGTTTTAGAAAACAGAATGTTTCCTTTTTTTTAGAGATCTTGGTAACACCCTCGATACTCAAGGGGTTTTCTCTGGCACATGAATCACCATGCTTTAAAAATTTAAAATTTAATACGGCATTTATGATTAATAAATTGATTAATAAAATCATTGAATATTAGGAGTACCCAGATAATTTAAAAATTCAAATGCCGAGACCATTGAGGTCTCTATGAGGTCTTTATCAATACCTGTAAAACACAATTTAAGTGTGTACACTGACCTTACAAAACGGTTAATCAAAATTAAATTATTTATATTCATAAAAACCAGTGCAACACTTATAATTTCACTAATGCTAGAATGTGATAAAATTAAAGTAATTGAAGAGGATAGATACTTAGAAATTGACGAAAAATGGAGAAAAATGGATTTCTAAAAACCAGATTAATAGTACTTTAATGAAATTACTTAAAATGATGCCAAGTCTTTACAGGATAAAAAATATTATGGATAATAAAACCAAACTAGATTTATATTACGCATGGATTGAGAGTATTTTGAAGTATGGTATTGAAGTGTGTGGCCACGCAAAGGAAACTCAACTTAACTCCAAAAAAAAACTCAAAACAAAATTGTAAAAATGTTATTTAAAAATAATCGAGTCTATAACACAGAAAGTATTTTTCATAAACAAACAAATACTGAAAATTAAACAACTTAGAGACTTCGTAACCATTTATGAAAAATTCCTTTAAAACTGATTTTAAGAATGTGACGGATAGTAAAGCAAAATTATCACATAAATCCACCTACGGATTTAATGCCCCTCAGGTAATTAACGATTACGGTAAACAGTGCAGGTCATATGTAATCCCAACTCTCTTAAATAAGTTGCCCATTGACCTGATAAAACTTGACAGTGAGAATAAAATTAGAAAGGGGTAAGATATTTTTAAACAATTAAAAGTATGTGAAATTAGGGAAAGCCATTGGATAAATTATTGTGACATTATAACGTTTTTATATTCAAGTTGTGTGCTAGTTTAATTATTATTATTAGTATTTTTAGTTCTTTTTTGATGTTTTGCAGTACCATATTCTCATTATACTTGTGTGGCTTCTGTTTTTTTTAAGCGATTTTTTATTTAAAAAAAATATTATATTGACTTTTACGTATACTGTAATAAGGTATGTGTTGTTTTTTTGTGTACGTTGTAATTGATATATTTATTGGTCGTAATTGTATAAGTTATTGACGGGTTGAAGGTAAATTTGATATGTCTCGGGTTTTCACAAGTTTCTGAGTGAACTTAAAGCCGTTATTTGGTAATAAACTATTATTGTTATTTAAAGTGGCACTATCACTGATTGAAAAACCTTTCGCAATTACGCTGGCGTCAGTGAAATTGCTAACCTGTACATTTGCTCCCAGGTGCACGAAGATGAACCAAATTTTCACTCAATAATTAAGAAGACTCGTGGCTTGTTCGTTTCGTAAAAAGAAATGACACTGTGCATTCCTTCGCTTGATGCAAGCAATTGCTAGATAGTATGTAAAGTTGCCATCTCTTGCTTGCTGACTTGACCGTAATTACCTAATGACTATAATTAGAGCTAATTATGGTGTTCTACTCGAACGATGAAAAGAAACATTGGCCAACTTTGGAATGCCAGGTTTTTGGTTATTATTCCACGTGCGAGACACGTGCGTTCCTTTTATGGAAACTGTTTCCATATTTTGTAGCGAGAACTAGCCCTTATATTGAAGATGGTTTGGCGCGAAGAGAGGTCTTTCCCAACAAGAACGCAACAAGGACAGAACTCTATGCACGAACTGTCTTGTTGGACAATTTCTTGATTCATGTGTGGATTGTTAAATGTTTATTTTTCTAAATGGCGTTATGTCTAAGGAAGAAGTAAAGAAGTTTGAATTTAACAAATCTGCAGTGAACCCTTGAAATTACATTGAAATTACATAGCCAGAATTTCACTTTTTTTTTTTAGGCGCATGCAACCCTAATTCCTCGCACACAGCTTTCAATTCAACGACAGTTTTATCACTAAGCAACTCCATTGTAAAATTACTCAATTACATAAGCAACCATCAATCAAAAAATAGCACCAACACGCACAACAGTTCCCGCAAGCTTTAAACAACACTTTTTTCCCAAACGCCCTAATACCAAGGTGTAAAAAAAGTTTGCCACAGCTCACCTGTTGCCGCGTTGTGGAGACGCTGCCAAGACGACTTCTACATCCAAACTGACGAACCCAGGCTTGCACTGACGATGACTTCAAACTCTATTTCGCTTCTTCCATTACCGGAATTCGCCGAAATTTTCCTTCTCACACGACGAAGTGCAGCATTACCGCCCACTCTCGCTGATAGGAATGTTCTCCGTCCCTCGTCCAGTCGCAATCTTGTCTGCCAGCTCAGCTTTTCCGTCTCTTGACTCGTCTTTCTTGAACAGCAGGAAGCCCCTTTAATCTTCCTCCCACGCTGGTTGCCGCCAAAGTCGAAATTCTACCATGGAAAGTGAACCCACTGAGTTGGAGAAGCTCACCACTACCATCTAAGTTGACATTACCGCCGACTTTCGATGCAGCTGTGTCCCTTTAACGTGAAAGTCCGGATGTAAGCCCAAACTGCTGGTTTCTTCGACGTGTAAGCCCAGCTTGACCGCTGTCACCAATGTATTAACTTTACACTAGATGCAGACGTAATTTGCTTCACCACTGCCAATGTAGACACAAAGACAGTACCCTGACCGTTGAAACTCGAACAAATCGACATGAAATCCAGCTGCTTCCTCGACGTGAAAGTACGGCTACACCGCTGCCACCAATGTAATTTCAAGGGTTCACTGCAGATTTGTTAAATTCAAACTTCTTTACTTCTTCCTTAGACATAACGCCATTTAGAAAAATAAACATTTAACAATCCACACATGAATCAAGAAATTGTCCAACAAGACAGTTCGTGCATAGAGTTCTGTCCTTGTTGCGTTCTTGTTGGGAAAGACCTCTCTTCGCACCAAACCATCTTCAATATAAGGGCTAGTTCTCGCTACAAAATATGGAAACAGTTTCCATAAAAGGAGCGCACGTGTCTCGCACGTGGAATAATAACCAAAAACCTGGCATTCCAAAGTTGGCCAATGTTTCTTTTCATCGTTCGAGTAGAACACCATAATTAGCTCTAATTATAGTCATTAGGTAATTACGGTCAAGTCAGCAAGCAAGAGATGGCAACTTTACAAGTACTAGATACGCTAGATGTTGCCAGATTCTGCCTAATTTAAATTGGTGAAACTGCCATTTATGCAAACGCAATACAACATACAGCTCATGCGAGATTGTGGCATTGACTTCTTCGGAAATGCAGACTATGACCTGGAGCATAATCAGATGTTGATATGGCCGAGCATTTCGAGTCAACTTTGATGTGCGCAGTAAGGACTTTGGAACAGAGACGTCATCGGGACCATAGCTTCCTAGATGTAAAAGGCTTAACGTTAGAAATTCGACGCGTCGTCCAGTTATCCTCCGATTCTGCCACCAGTCGCGCTGCGAACACCCCGAAAATGAACTGCTCTAGCATGCGGATTGAACTCTGAAAGGTACTCGTGACGCGCGATACGTGGGTTTAAGGCTTAAAACATTGCATTCACGCCAAATTACTAAAGGACGGAAAGCCAAAGACTCAACAAGAATTAAATAAATACATATGCAAACCTATTTACGCTGCCTTTTGGACTTGTATGTCAGACTGCCTGAGCGGGGAATCGAACCCAGGACCTTTGGAACCAAAGGCCGAGGTCTTGCTGCTGAGCCATACTGACACGGCCTTACACAGTGTCAATATAGCTCAGCGGTAGGATCTCGGCTTTTGGTTCCAATGGTCGTGGGTTCGATTCCCCGCTCGGGCAGTCTGACATATAAGTCCAAAAGGCAACGTAAATAGGTTCGTATCTGTATTTATTTAAATTATTCAAGTTTAACAACAATGGCTTCATGCTACGTACCTCTTGAATTGAATTGAATTGAATTGAATTTTAATGAGCCAACACGGCCTGTACAACCGTACGCTCAAAATATCTTACCCTAACTTACCCTAACACACCAGTCACACCATAAAACATGGCAACACATAGCAACTCAATCAACTCGATCTGCCAAGCTCAATTTAGACCATCAAATGAACGTACCTCTTTGTCCACTCGACAACAAAACAAAGTCTCCGGAGGTTTAATTTCATGAATTTCTAACAGAAGAAGAACCCAGGTACGTGTGTATTGTACTGTATAATACGCTACGGCGTTTTCTATTCTCACTAAAAATGTGTTAAACGGTCCTTTGACGTAGCAGTAAATCGTCTGAAGACTTCAAGATTAGTCACCATTACCGTGAAATAATGTTCGTTTAGTACTGCAACACCGGTAAATCTAATAATGAAACGACTACCACGTTTTTTTGCGTCCCGCTAACACTAATCAATGCTACGATTGGGGTAGTTCGTTCTTCGTGCTTTCACTTCAGCGCACTACTTGGACGACGTGTCTCGCAAGCTACGTGAAACCGAGCGTTAAGCCTTTCACATGCAGGATGCCATAACGGGTCAAACTGATGAGACATTTCACAGCGTGTCGAGTTGTGGCAAGGACTAAACACACACGAGCTGTTAAGTTAGATATTGGGCAGCAATAAGACAATGCTGCTGCCACTTATTATTTAGGTGGGTAATGGAGATGTCCAGCAGGGAGAGGTGCATAATTATGAATTAAGATACAAGTTATAGGTGCAAGGTGCACCGTGGTGTCACTGTCAAGATGTATATCGCACTACCACATGAGGGTATACGTTTATGCTTACGTCTACTTTAAATACTGTGCATACGTAATCATTCCCATCTCACCGTTGATCCGTGCATCCCCCCAACACCGTCAGCCTATAGCGTAACACTGTGGTCCAGCAAGAAACGAGTCCGACGTAGGCCTACAATCATCAAAATCGAGTAATTTGATTATTGTAATCAAAAGGGCTGCTGCGTATTTAAACAAAGAGCTGACAAGTAACTGTCGTCAAGAAATAAACAATCGAGGAATGAGAGTCAAATTAGCGGGGGAACCGAGCAATCCAGCGATCGAGCAAGCGATCGGCCAGCTAAAATGTCTAAAACTGAAAGTAAGGGCGCATTTATGCAACGACTTGTGTACGCCTTCTCGCAGCTAGAAGCTAGAAATCATCTGAAATTCCAACATGGCGGCTGTTTTAGCTCTGCCGGCTCGCGACGAAAACATTCAATATGAGCGTTAAGAAGCGACTGGGGAAATCGTTTCGACATGAGGAATTCTTTATCTTATTGTTACACACAGATTATAAGACTGCAAGAATTTACTCAAACGATGTCGGGTTTAACTAATCCAGGTAGCGTCGTTACCACGACAACGCGATTAAATTCTAGCTGAGAGAATGCAAAGGCGAGTAGTTGCATGAACGCGTCCTTACTCTTGTCCACATAGTTTTAAACCTGAAACCCCATGTTATTGCCTAATACTACTATTTTGCATCACGTTAGCGTATTTACGAGTGGATAATGTGTGATGAATGAAAGAACACATCCATTATTAGAGGTGATCGGTGTACTTCGGCAAGTGAACACCAATCGCCATGATGGATTTACGTATGTCATGACAGCGTCCGGCGCACATAATCTGTGATCGGCTGACACAGGGCTGAGCGCACGGCTTATCCATAATTTGCTTTCTGCAAAAACTGAACGTTTATGTACCAGCACCAGCATCTCACTGTCGCGTCGTGCGAAGGTTCCAATCCACGACATCAACGTAAACGTAGACATATATAGCCGAATATGGGAATCCGCTCTGAGAGGAATAGCAAACCCAGGGATTGAACCAGGAAATCCTCGCTCATCGATGAGGGCCTAGATAATGCCCAGATTTCGCCAGAGTGGGTCCCATAACTGTTGAAGGATGCGCAGTTTTCGTGAAGGGGTAGGTATTTAGACGGTGTAGGGAACCTGGGGTGAAAAAGGCAATGGAACGCAGGGATAAAGTGTAAATTACCATAAACAATATTTGTTGGCATGCGTAATTCCAATTAGGAAACTGAGTTAATACCCCTGCCACCGTAAACACACAAATAATTCACAAAATATAGAATCGAACTTCTACAGTTAAGTAAGATTCTAAGATTCCAAGGTAATAACTCACACTAATAATGCTGATGGTTCTTGACATCCCCCAGCGTAGGGATTTTAGGTTTGGAAGTGGTGGCAAACGGCGCAGCAGTGACCTCTCACCAACAGTTCAAGACGAAGCTGAAAAACACCAAGATGAAAATTCATTAGAATAATTATGCAGGCACAAGACAAACCAGTCGTAAAAGGAATGCAAAAATTAAAAATTGTAAAGATGGCAATAAGGGTTAAAGAAAGAAAAACACAATGACAAACTACGGGAAGCCTGGGTGTGATAAAAAGGATAGTATAGTGTCCGCGGCCTATCTTGAGTTCGCCCCAGAACGACACGGATAATCAATTGAATGTTTTTGGTAGCAGAGTGCCTTGTTGATATCCAAGATGGTTACAAAACAACGGCGGCCGTCGATTAATGCCGCCCCTCTAGGAAAATGTAGCCGCTCGTACAATAACTGCAGGACTCAAGTTAAACCGCGTATACAGTAATCATCAAACATTTCTTGGAACACTGTGTTTGGGACATAATGCTCTCTTTTCTTGGGCGTCTGCCTTTGATTCTGCCATAGGTTATGTATGATTTAGACAGGGTGGTCCATAAAAAACACAACAGCAAAAACTTTTCTAAGTCCAAACTTTTTTCTAAGTTTTTGAAGAGTTTTTGAAAAAAGTGCAAATGGGAAGAATTTTTCTGGATCCACAATTCAGTCTTGATTACGAAAAAGTGTGTCCTATTTTTCGAATCAAAAAAAAAAAAAACGTCAACAAGGGGTTTCCTGACAAACCAGACACACAGTTCATAACAAGCAACCTGTTTTAATTTTCAGCACGATAGAGCTATTTGTGTGCCCTGTTCACAATTAAAAGTACAAAGAAAACACTATACTGGCTACCTCAAAATGTTTCCAAGTCAAAGTCGGTCAAAAAAATGCACAAAATAGAACCCGAATTTAAAAATCGGACATAAGAATCAAGTCGAATGAAGTCGTCCCCACGTTTATCCTTTTTCAGGCCCTACGTAAAAAAAAAAAAATGTTAGTACCCTCCAGAACCGTAAAGGGACAGGCAAATGTCCAGTGAAACGGGAATAGATTTGAAATTCAAAAATGACGTATAAATGTACGATTTAAGTAAACAATGGTTGTATTGCACTTGAATCGATACGAGGGGGAAAAGGTGATGAAAGACAACGTCATTTTAGAAGCAAAAAAGAAAAGATCATAAAATAAAACTTCGTAATGGATGGCATTAAAATAAGGAAATGACCAAATGATGAAAACAATAAACAATTCAAAAAAAATGATAAACTGCCTAGAGCTTAAAAGTTAGGAAATCAAAAGCTAGTAAATCAGGACAAACATTATCATACAGTACATTAACAATTGTTGCGGCGAATGACAAATCTTTGCTGAGGCCTCGATTAAATCATGGAAGGGAAATCTTTGCCACCGTGCGTAACAATTACACAGTGGGTGCATTTACGTGGGGGACCACTGAAACAGGACGCAGAGAGGCAAGGGGAACAACCGCAGATCTAAAATACGCGGCACGTGCACAGTGATTTTAGATAAAAAGACGCGAACGCACAACATTGCTCCCCACAATAATACGGATGAAACCTGGGCATTGTTTTGTTTTGTTTGCCTTTAAGGTACATGATGTATTGTTGTGGGGAACATAGTTGTACGTTCGCATCTGTTCATCTAAAATCATTGTGCACGCGCCACTTGTTTGTTTAGATCTCCGGTTGTTGCCTGCCTTCTCTGGCCTATTCCCATTTGACCGGAAATTTTCCTGTCCCTTTACGGTTCTGGAGGGTGCTAACAGCACTATTTGCTTTATTTTTCACATAGGGCTTGAAAAAGGGTGAACATGGGGACCACTTCATTCGACTCCGATTCGCACGGTCGATTTTTAAATTCTAGTTCTATTTTATGCATTTTTTTGACCAATTTGACTTGGAAACATTTTGAGGTAGTTAGTATAGTGCATCATGGCTACATTGAACGAAACTTGAAAATTTTCCTAAGTTTTTTGAAAGATAGGGTCCACTTTTTCGGCATCAGGATTGAATTTGGGATCTAAGAAAATGGTCTCTATTTGCAATTTTGTCAAAAACTCTTTTAAAAAACTTAGAAAAAATGTTTTGCTGGTGAAATCTTTGGGGACGATAACCCAGTTACCCGGGTCCCTCTAAAATCCAATCCATCATCCAAATACTCGATGGGAAACAGTATCGTTCAAAAAAAGTATTTTATCATCTGAAAATGAGAAATTGAATCTTGAGGTGCTTTAACAGTCTGTCAAGACCCTTGTCAAGACCTTCCCCACCACCCTAGAGGAGGTACAGATGTATGACAAGATTTAGATTAGGGGTTTGAATAATATCTCTGTAATGTGTGGTGCAGTGGCAACCCGGACCACTGCACTGTGACTGAGGTTGGCGCTAATGACCAAGCTGTCGACGCGCCATTAAGCCTCATCTCCCCCCCCCCCCTCCCCCACCCTAGAGTAAGACAGGAATGGATATGAGCTGACCACAACGTGAGGTATGCAGACATTTGGGCTTTGCTATCAGAAAAGTTCTTGATGCTGGCGTGTCGATGTTGAATTTAAAATTTCGTCAAAAAGGGTCAAACATCTTCAAGTACTTTTTGGAACACTACATGCTACACAATGCTCTCCTTTCGTGAGCCACTGCCTTTGAGTCTGCCATTTACATATATACAAAGCAAGTCTGGGGCCGATAGCGGCCAGGTCCCTGACAAATCCAGTCCATCATCAGTATTGTTGGCAGATCTTTGATTGTGGCTGGGGTTAGCTCATCAGCAATGTTGCCCAATAACAATGTTTTAAACAATGTAAACCAATACAATTGGTCATTTAGAGGGCAAAATCGTATTTTATCATTTGAAACTGGGAAATTGAAGACTAAGGTGCACATCTCTCAAGTCGACACAACAGGGACGTGCACACAGGCCCCTGCCCTCATGGCAAAGTGCCCCTTTTTTCTGAAAAGTGCCCTTTTTCGGTGGAGCTCTGATGTAAAAGAGCCTAACAAACGCTAAAAAAGGACTGCAAAGAGGGGCAGAAATGGCGAAAGTCCCACACAAAGGGGGGTAAAAAGAGGGTTAAAAGCGAAAAAAAAAAGAAAAAAAAGCTCCCAGAAAAAAGTTTGCCCCTGCCCTCTCGGGGTCCTGTACACGTCCCTGCGACACAAGATATTTCTCAACGTTCTAGAGTTAGTATTAAGGCCTGGGCAGTGGGCAGGTGGCCTGATTGGACAAACAATGGATATTTAATATGTATAGCTGAATACTCATAATCATACCTAAAAACAACAATAATAAATATATATTTTTAATGTCAACGATTAGGACGACAAAAAGTGTAGCGGGGGGGGGGGGGGGAGGATGAGGCTTAAGTGTAGGCCGGGATACAACTGAATTCCAAGGTCTTGAAAAACTTTAGGGTTTTACGCCCACCCAGCGTTAGACATAGCTCCAGAAGGAGAGATGGACAATTTTGCTAGGTGAAACCCATTTGAAATTCCTTGGTACTTTTACACGCCACAATCGACATGAGCACGAGACATCACAGGGACCTTCTCTTCCCGAAAATGCAAGGGGTGGCTGAGGCCGGACTCGAACCCGGGACCTCTGGCACCGGAGACGTTCATGCTGACAATCGTGCCACCTTACCCCACAGGCCACGCATACTTTTAAAAGCTGTCAACGATGTGGACGACAAAAGGGGCTGGCCGGGAAGCAACTGAATTCCAAGGCCAAGCAAAGCTGTACGTTCGACACACTCCCAGCCGAAGCCATTGCACCAAAAGGCGAGAGGGACAATTTTGATAGGTAATTCCAATCGGAAAATCTTAGGATCTTTTACATGCGACAATCGACATGAGCAAGAGGCATCACAGGGCCCTTTTCTTCCAGAAGATGCCAGGGGTGGCTGAGGTCAGGATCGATCCCAGGACCTCTTGCACATGAGATGGTCATGGTACCCATGAGGCTACGTTACCCCACAGGCCATGCAAAGCAGTGTAAGGGCTACATTTGGGAGAGGTGGAGAAAGGTGAGAGAAAAATCTCACACGCGAGGAGTAGTATTCTCATGCTACCATGTCCAGCACAAACCACCTGGGACTTAACTGAGTTCCCTTTCCCCGCCATATGCCAGATCATCCTGGAAAGAATGGGTTACCCTTTGGGATATCCACTTTTCTGCAACTAGATGGCGGCACAATATACATGTGTAGAGGTTTCACCCTCTTTTTCGAAAGAACGAAAAAAAAAGCTGGAATAATCTGGAATCAGCCCCTTGGTTGACTTCGACATTTTCTTTTGTAAATGTAAAAACGCTTAACTATTACAAACGCCTGAACATTTACTAATGCAAGTTGTAGACTTCAAATATATGCCTATTTGTGCATCATCACTCAAATATAGGCATAATATGTGCGTCGCCATCCATAGGTGACTGCCAACACACTAATGCTTCACATTCCTACTAAAAATTTAACCCTTTACTGCCCAATTGTATCCGGCTACGGAACGGCAAAAGACTAAGTCCCAACGTGCAGCGCGAGCTTTGTGAGGGGTCCCCGGGACCCCGAGCAAAGCGAGCAGCAACAGCCTAGTGGTTAGCGTCCTCGTCTTCAAACCTGTTCGAATCCCGCCACTGACCCAATCATCCAGTTCGATATGGGCAGAAAAGGGTTAAGAAAAATTAGTTCCGCAGCCCTTGACAAGATGACTTATCACAGTATTAATATTTTTGAACTGGAATTATGGACCCATTTTTTTTTGTACACCGTAGTACATCTTAACGAAACCGAGATTGGGTTGGTAAAGGGACATCGAAAATTTTGATGCAAAATGACGCAAAATGCTTAAATTTAATACCAGTGGAGCATTACCATATTTTTAGATTTTCACTCAAAATAAAAGCTTAGTAAAAGAAAATATCAATACAGTTTCATTCATAATAGGGACAGTTACGTAAGTACATTTTATAGATAAAAGCTGGAATTAGAAAAAGCTGTTTTGCTTGATGTGTTGTAGGTTGTTCAGTAATAATTTAGGGGTTTTGAAAATAGAACTTTAATCATTAATGAGTAGTTAAGTTTCACTTGTAAACTTGATCTAAACATAGACTATTTTTTTTCTAGCTGGAGGATGCAATGCATGTTAAAACTAAAAAGTCCGTGCTTATTAGGAATGTATCCTCACGCTTACTGAACGAAACAAGTGTTTTCTATTGTTAGTAAATTGATTCAGGATTGATTTACCGATCACCGAAGTTAAGCAACATTGGCCCCGATTGGTACTTGGGTCGGTGACCTCCTGAGAATCCATTCCGGGTGTTGCAGACATAGGGCCTTAGGGCTTCGTCGGGCAGAAGACCAGGTGCGGTTAACGCACGCTAAAACCCTTTGAACCCTTTTTCAGGATTGATTTTGTTATTTCTAATCATACAAAAACCCCATAAGGGTAAAGGGATCCATCAAGTTTTTGACATAGAAAGTAGTGATATCGGAGCCAAAATGGCTGCCACCAAGTTTGTTGTCCGAACCGTGATCACTAAGTTTAACTGACAACACCGAGGTGCCAGTTAAGATTGAGTGATCAGGGTTAGAACGAAAAACTTCGTGGCAGCCATTTTGGCTCTGATATCACTACTTTCTATGGCAAAAACTTGATGGGTCCCTTTACCATTATGGGATTATTTGCATGTTATCACGTCCTTAGGCGGTCTATAGTTTTGCTTTAGTGTTAAGTATTGATTGCGAGCTCCTTGTGAAAATATAATTATAAATCATTTCTTGAACAACCTGAAGAAAATCACCGTACCCCTGCGTGTCGTAGGAGGCGACTGAAAGGGAACCCAAGATCACGGTTTACTAGTGTGCCAAGGGTCTGCGTGGCGGAGGGTTTTTTGTCCGTCTTGAACACTAGCAACCTCAACACTACGGTTTGCGAGTGCGCCTACGGTGTGTATGGCGGGCAGGTTTAACACCCGTCGCAAGCACTAGTCCGAAAGAGGTGAAGGGGGACATCCAGACAAACCGGGCCCGGGGTGGCTGCTTAGAGGGTGTTTGGCGGTTTGAATCCCCTTTTGGGTTTGATTCCGATTTGCCCATTCTGGCCACTGGGCTTTTCATCCTCATCCCCCAGCATGTTGGCCGTGTGCTGCAACCTAGTAATCCGTGGAGGCGGAGATCCTGGCTTTCGGGCTTTGGCTCCTTATTCCGGAGGACGGGTGGCCTGGGCGAGCCGGCCTAAGGTCAATCGGCTATGACTTTTCGGGTCCTGTCGTTGTGGGGAGGCGGTTTGTGCTGTATCCATCTGCATCACGGACCCGAACTGTTTGGGTTATCGAGGGAGGTGGTGTGTACGGCTTCCTTGGTGGCCTCGCCTCTCGGCATGCTTAGGCTGCCACCTCACCGAGATAGACGGCGGTGTTAGCTTCCTGGTGCAGGGCCCTGGATATGCGGCTTCCGGCCCTGCATCACCCGAGTGCCGCGCGGGGTTTTTCTTTTCTGGGGGGCGCACCGCCGCGACTTCTTTTTTGCTCTCCATGGCAACTTATTCTCCCCCCTCCCCCGCAAAAATTTCTTCCCCCCAAAATTCTTCCCCTCCTCGCCGCACTAGCAAGCGCCAGAGGAGGGAACCTGAGATGGTTGGGCCTGGTGCCCAGTTACCGGACATTGGTAAGAGTCGGGACCAAGTCCCGAAGTTCTTGGTGGTGACAGGCGAGGGCCGAGATGTTACACAACTCGGTCCGTTCGCTGTCCACAAAGCACTCAAAGGGATCTGTGGTTCCGATCCGAAGAGTGTCTCTCGGCTCCGTGCTGGGGGATACCTTGTTGAGGTTGCGGATGGGGCTCAGGCAAAGAGGCTTTTGAAGGCGGGTGCACTGGGGTTATGCCCGGTGCGTGTGGAGCCTCATCGTACCTTAAACAGCAGCAAGGGGGTCGTGACGTGCTTTGATTTGAGGGGTCTCAGCGATGATGTCATCCTGGACGAACTCAGGTCACAAGGCGTTACGGCTGTGAAGCGTTTGACGCGGAAAGGTGAGAATGGTGCCCAGCCAACTGACACCTTTTTCCTGACCTTTGATACGCCAGTTGCACCGCAGCACATTACTGCCGGTTACCTGCGGTTGAAGGTCAGGACTTATGTACCGAATCCAATGCGGTGTTTCCGCTGTCAACGCTTCGGCCACACCAGCGGCTCGTGTAAAGGTAGGCCTACCTGTGTTAGCTGTGCTCAGGCAGCCCATGAAGGCGCTGATTGTGCTGGCCCAGAGCAGTGCATCAACTGTGGTGGTCAGCACCAGGCCTCTTCGCGGGACTGCCGTGTTTATTTAGAGGAACGTCGTGTGCAGGAATTAAAGGTGAAGGACGGGCTTTCCTACTCGAAGGGCCCGGAAGAAAGCTAAACTATCGGCAGCACCGATGACCAGATCTTTTGCACAGGTGTGCAGTGCACCATTGCCTGGCCCAGTTAGCGAGTCTGCTGATTTAGCGGATTTGCGCGCTGAGCTCAGGTCTTTGACGAGCACTGTAGGCATGCTTGTTACTTTGTTGACCCAGCAACATCCATCTTTGCAGGGTCTTTTGGGTTCTTCGAAACCGGTTGATGCCTTGCCGTCGACATCTGCCCAGCCTGTTACTGTTCCTGTTCCTGTTCCTGTAACTGTTCCTGTTCCTGTTCCTGTAACTGTTCCTGTTCCTGTAACTGTTCCCAGGCAGGTTAAGGCTGTAGTTAAGCCTCCTCCTGCCCGGAGTGCACCACAGAAAGTGTCGAAGAAGGCTCCTGCTGGTACATCCTCAGCACCACCCGTGAGGAAGTTGCCACCAGGAGAGAAGGTGAAACAGTCGTCGAACGACCAGCTTGCTGAGGGGTCCATTGCGTCCCCTCCACAATTTGATCCCCCTTTACCCATGGAGCAGGGAGATATTTCCTGTTCCACTTCTCCTGGGCTTTTTCCTCCTTCCGAGGACAAGTTCGTTCTGGACCTCACTCCGGCTTTTGATTCGGGGGAGGATTCAGATGTTTTCGGGTCGCCCAGGGGAAGAGTTGAGGAGGATGATTCAGTCTTAAGCCCGTCCTAATGCCTGCGCATTCCATCGTTCAGTGGAACTGCCAAAGTTATCGGACCCATGC